>JAHRHJ020000646.1:0-57749 GCA_019776745.2 Taxus chinensis
AAGTATTTTCTGCCTTTCCAATTATTTGCAGTCTTGTGTATGTTTTTCACTAATCTTGTGAATGTTGAATTCCCTACTTAATCATATTAACCTGTTGAAAATTTAGTAATCTCTGCATGATATTAATGTGTATGTGTAACTTAGGAATACTGTTGTGATTCTATCCCTCAATACATCAAATTGTTTACCCCTAATTATCTTCATAAATATGTTGGCCTGTGCATCATAATTTCATTCCATATCAATTGTGCATGTACTCAGTCAAATACCTCATAAAAGTTTGGTGTATCACCTTAGTTTTAATTCATTTTTTACAGTCATATTTTACCCTTAAACACTAGAAATTAGTTTAGGATACATCAATAAGGAACTAGCCTTAATACTGGAGACTCACCTCAAAATAGGTATACCCTCAGACCTGAGGTGTTTCCATTATATCTACAAAAGAGAGATAAAATTTGCAAGCTTAGAACACCTAAAACCATCTCTTTAAAGGGTGCACTTTCAAGAGATTACACGATTTCTACTACAACAAGTTTAATTTCACTAGAATCAACCCCTTCGATTGCATTAGGGTTTTCCAAATTAGTTTTAGGAATAAGTTAGGACTCAGGATTTGATTCTCGAGTCTTGTCTAACTGTTTGGCTAGGATCTCAAACTCGGTATGAATCCCAGGTTTATTCTTTAGGTTTGCCAAATGGATTTCAAATGGCTTTGGTTTTCCCTAGGCTACCAAAACATTTCCCAGGTGTAAGAATTTGACCTCTTGGAACAACGTGGAATGGATCGCCTTCATTATTTGAATCCATGGTTGACTGAGAATCATATTTTTTTAATTAGCTAAGGTAAAAAGACAAATTTTTAAGGGATCGAGAACCCTGTACGACCGAAATATAAGCAACAAGGCTCAAAGGTGAAACATCAATGAACAAAGCCACACTACGATAAAGATGAGACAAAACAACCAACCAAAAAAGTAAAGAAAAAAAAAAGAAAGGACCCCAAGAGACAGGTGAGTCAAAAATCCTTGACCACCTGCATGGAGAAAACCTAAGTACCATGGTCCTTTACTCTTTGGGATCTGAGATTCATCTTAAGGGGAGAACCTCCACCTTAACCTTTATTTTTGTTGTTTACCACCTGCCATCCATCACCCCCATTAGGCTCAACATTCTCATCAGGGTGAAAAGGTAGCCAAATTTCAAGCACTTCCTTGTTTATGGGACTCTGAATCTGTTTGGGAAAAGGTGAATGGGGCATAAAGGATCCACTCTTTTCGTCTAAATGATTAGTAGAGGAAGAGGGGACAACCTCCCCCACCTTCTCCTCATGTTTTTCCTTAATACCAACCAAATAATTTTCAGTATCATTATCCTCAAGTCCGTAGACAACAAGATTACCTTGATTAAAATCCTTCCACCAAGAAACCCTTCCTTTAATCTATTTTTTAACCATGTGACAATCAACAGCTAGATGTCCAAATGAAAAGCATTTTCTGCATCTAAAAGGAAACCCTTGATAATCTAAATTTTGCATCCATATTAAATCCTTGACCTTGAACTCCATGGTAGCTGGAAAGTCAATAGTCATGTTCATATCCACCAATATGCGTGCATATGTGGTGTGAGGGAGGCTTGTGGAAAGAGGATGGGGTGTGGAGCGAGGAGATGGTTGTGGAGGTAGAAGTATAGGAGTTGAGGGAGAAGATTGAGGGCTATAAATGGAGGGATGTGGAGAGGGGAAGGGGTTTGGATGGAGTGGAGGGGTTTTAACGTAGAAGAGAGAAGGCCATAGAGGAAGAAAGGGGTGTTGAAGGAAGGGTGTTGAGGGGTTTGGAGTGAGAAGAGGGAGTTGTGTCAAGGGAGTAAGGGGTGTAGAGGGAAGGGAGTTGAGGGGATTGGAGGGAGAAGAGGGATTGGTGTCGAGGGAACAAGAGGTGTGGAGGGAGAAGATTGAGGGCTAAAGTGGGAGGAAGGGGTGTGGAGGGTTGAAGTTTAGCTGAAGTAGAGGGAGAGGTTTTGAGAGAGTAAGGGATGTGGAGGGAGGGAGGGGTTTGGATGGAGAAGAGGGAGGGGTAAAGAGGGAGGAAGCGATGTGGAGGGTAGGAGTTTAGCTTAAGTAGAGGGAGAGGTTTTGAGAGAGTAAGGGATGTGGAGGAGGAAGGGCGTTATGGGTTGTGGATAGAAAAGGAGGGATGGGAGTGGACGAGCGGAAGGGTTATGAGGGAGGGGAATGGATTTGAAGGTAGCTTCTGAGCGGAGGGAGGGGTACTATAGGGAGGGAGGTATGTGGACATTAAGAAGGGTTCTGGAGGGAGGGGAAGGAATGGGTAGATAGAGTAGAGAGAGCTGTATCGAGGCGGTAAGGGTATGTGAAGGGAGGGGGAAAAAGAGTGGTAGATTTGTGAAGGGAGGAAGGGGTGTGAAGGAAGGAGGGTTTTTTGGAGGAAAAACTGGGATGGGTGCAGAGGGAGGTAAGGGAGGAGTATGGAGAGAGGAATGACTGTGGAGGGAGGGTAGGGGTTTGGGAAGATATTTGATAAGAGGGGTGGGTATAGAGGGAGGGGTATAGAGGTAGGTAAGGAGTTTTGAGGAAGAAGGGGGATGGGTATAGAGGGAGGAATGAATGTTGAGGTAAGAAGAGGTATGGAGGGAGGGGAGTTGTGTTGAGGGATAAGGGGTGTGGAGGTAGGGGAGAGGTGTTGAGGGAGAAGAGGGAGGGGTAAATATGGAGGGAAGGATGTGGAAAGAGGATGGGGTGTGGAGGTAGAAGGAGAGGAGTTGAGGTAGAAGAGGGAGGGCTATATATGAAGGGATGTGGAGAGAGGAAGGGGTGTGGATGGAGTGGAGGGGTTTTAACAAAGAAGAGAGATGGGCATAGAGGGAGAAAGGGGTGTTGAAGGGTGTTGAGGGGTTTTGAGTGAGAAGAGGGAGTTGTGTCAAGGGAGTAAGGGGTGTTGAGGGGATTGGAGGGAGAAGAGGGAGTGGTGTCGAGGGAGAAAGGGGTATGAAGGGAGGAAGGGGTGTGGAGGGAGGCAGAGGGGTAAGGGAGGGAAGGAGAGGAGGGAAGAGGTGCTTAGAGGGGCTTCAGAGGGAGGAAGGAGGGAGGAGGATATTGGAGGGAAGGGGAAGAGGAGGTGTAGTGTGTGGAGGAAGGGGTTGTGGAGGGAGCAAAGGGAAAAACAAAAAAGGGGTGTGGAGGAGGAAGGGGAAGATGAAGGGAAGGATGAGGATGGAGGAAGGGGAAAGAGGAGGAAGGAGGAGGATTTGGAGGAAAGTGGTTTGAAGGGATGGTAGAGGAAAGGGTGTGGAGGGAGGAAGGTGAAGTGGGGTGAAGGGTTGGGAGGGAGGCAGAGGAAGGGAAGGGAGCAAGGGGAGGAGGATAGGAAGTGTGGAAGAGGAGGATGATATTTGGAGGGAGGGATGAGGAAAGGAGGAGGAAGATTGGAGGAAGGGTGTGGAAGGAGGGATGGAAAGGAATGAGGTATAATGGGTTGTGGAGGGAGGAGGAAGGGAAGAGGAGGGAGGGGGGAAGTGGAAAGAGGAAGAAAGATGGGAGGAAGGAGATTGGACGAGGATAAGGGCTGTAGAGGAAGGGAGAGAAGTATGAGGGAGGGGTGTGGAGGATGCAGGGGGAAGAGAAGGAAGGAGGTGTGGAGGGAGGAAAGGGGAAGAGGAGGATGTGGAGGGAGGAAGGGGAGGGAGGGAAGAGGAGGAAGGGTGTGGAGGGAGGAAGGGAAGAGGATGAAGGGGTGTGGAGGGAGGGAGGTGGAAGAGAAGGACAAGATTTGGAGGGGGGGAGGGAAGGAGGGAAGTGGATTTGGATGGAGGAAGGGGTGTAGAGAGAGGAAGGGAAGAAGAGGAAAGGTTGTTGAGAGAGGAAGGGAAGAGGAGGAAGGGGTGTGGAAGGAGGAAGCAAGGAGGATAGAAGGTGAGGACATTTGGAGGGAGGAAAGGGACATAATAAGGGGATTGGAGAGGATGTGGAATGGGTGTGGAGGGAGGAAGGGAAAGGAGGAAGGGTGTGGAAGGGGGGGAAGAGGGAAGGGTAATATTTGGAGGGAAGGATGAAGGGAAAGAGGAGGGAGGTGGAGGTAGGAAGGAAAGGGTTTTGTGGAGAGAGGGAAGGGGAAAAGGAAGGGGTGTGGAGGGAGGAAGGGGAAGTAGGAGGAAGGGAGAGGAGGAAAGTGGAGGAAGAGGAAGGGGGGATATTTGGTAGGGATGAAAGGGAGTGAAGAAGGAGGAGGATGGAAGGAAAGGGGTTTTGAGGAAGGGAGGGAGTTGATGAGGAAGGAAAGGGGTTTGGAGGGAGTGCCGTAGGAGGACAAGGTGTGGAGGGAGGAAGGGGAAGTTGAGGAGATTGGAGGGGAAAGGGGAGGGAGTGGGGACAAAGTGGAGGACGATGGAGGGAGGAAGGGAAAGAGGTAGAGGAGGGAGGGGTTTGGAGGAAGGTGAGGAGGGAGGAAGAAGGGTGATGTGTGGAGGGAGGAAGGTTGGAGCAAAGAAGAGGAGGAGGGAGGAAAGTGGTGTGAGAAGGAGGATGGAAGGGGTTTGGATGGAGAGGAGGGAGAGGGTTTTGAGGGAGAAAAGGAGGGGGAGATATGGAGGAAGGTGTGTGGAGGGGAGGATGTGGTTTGGAGGGAGGAGATGGGGTGTGGAGGAAGGGAAGAAGGAGAGGAGGGGTGTGGAGAGAGGATGACGAAGAATGAGGAAGGGGTGTGGAGGAGAGGAAGGGTGAATGGAGAGGAGGGATGGGACATGGAGAGTGGAGGAAGGAGGGGTGGGAGAGGTTTGGAGGGAGAAGAGGGAGGGGTGTGGAAGGGGTAAGGGGTGTGGATGGAGGAGGGGAAGGAGGGGTTTGGAGGGAGAAGAGGAACAAAGGGTGTTGAGGGAGAAGGGGTATAGATGGAAGGGAGGAAGTGTGGAGGGGAGAAAAGGAGGGAAGGAGGGATGTGGAGAGAGGAAGGGATTTTGAAGAGAAAAGGAAGGGGTGAGGTATAGGAGGGAGGGGGAGGGAAGGTAGGAGGGAGGATGGAATATGGTTGAAAGAGGGGTGTGTAGTTGAGGGGAGGAAGGGGAAAGGAGGAGGGGGTGTATGGAGGAAGGTAAGTGTTGAAGAGGAGGGGAGGTGTGGAAGGGAAGTATGGTGGTGGAAGGAGGACATTTTGAGGGAGGAAGGGTTGTGGAGAAAAGGTAGGAGTAGAGGAATGGAGGAAGGGGTGTGGAGGGAAAGAAGAGGGAGGGTTGAGGAGGGAGAAGGTGTGGGACGGAGAACGGGGAGGGGTTTGAAGGGATGGAGGGGAGGAAGTGGAGGGAGAAGAGGGAATGGATGTTGAGAGAGGAAGATTTGTGGAAATAGAAGTTATAGGGGTGTGGAGGGAGGGTTGTAGAGGCTAGAAGTGGTGGTGAGGGAAGAAGGTATGTCGAGGGAGAAGAGGGATTTTGACGAAGAAAATGGAGGGGATATGAGGGAGTATAGAGGGAAGGGGTGTGGAGGGAGGAGGAAATGGTGTGGAGGTAGAAGGAGGGGTTTGGATGGAGTAGAGGGAGGGAGGATGGAGGGAGAAGAGAGGAGGGGTGTGGAGGGAGGAAGGGGTTTAGATGGATGAAGGAAGGGTTTCAAAGGAGGGGAGGGGTGGAGGGAGAAAGGGAGGAAGGGGTATGGATGGAGGATATTGGTTTGTATGGAGAATAGGTGTTGGTGTTAAGTGGGACGAGGGAGGGGTGTTGAGGGAGTCGACAAAGGGGTGTGGAGGGACGAATGTGTTTAAATAGAAGGGAGGCTTGTAAAGGGAGGAAGGGGTGTGGAGGGGAGGATAAGATAGAGGTGTGTGCAGGGAGGAAAGGGTGTAAAGGGAGAAGAGGGGTTTAGAGGAAGAAGATGTGGAGGTATGGAGGAAAAGTGGGATGGGTGGTGGAGGGAGAAGAGGTAGGAAGGGGTGGGGAGATAGAGGGAAGAGTTTTAAGGGAGGGGAGAGGTGTGAAAGGAGGAAGGGGTGTGAAAGTAAAGGGATTTGGACATATAAGGACAAGTGTGGACGTAGAAGAGGAACAATGTGGATGAAAAGAGAGTGGGGTGTGGAGGGAGGAAGGGAGAATATTGATTTTGAAGGAGAAGAGTGAGGGGCGTGGATGGAGAAGAGGGAAGGGTGTTGAGGGAGAAAAGGGATTTGAAAGGGGAAGGGGGAGGGGTATGGAGGGAATAAAGGGAGGGTTGTGTAGAGGATGTGGTGTGGAAGGAAGAAGGGGTATGGAGGGAGAAGATGGAGGGGTGTGGAGTAAGGAAGGGGTTATGATAGAAGGAAGTGTTTCGACGGAGGGGAGGTTTGTCGAAGGATGAAGCAATTTAGAGGGAGGACGAAGTTTGGAGGGAGTAAAGGGTGTGGGAGGAGGAGAGGGGTTTAGACAGAGAAGAGGGATGGTTGGGGAGGGAGACAAGGAATGGGTGTTGAGGGAGATAAGTGAGGTGTATGGAAGGAGAAATTGGTATGGAGGGAGTGGAGGGGTTTTGAGAGAGAAGAGGGAGGGTTTTGGAGGAAGGAGGGGTGTGGAGGGAGGAAGGGGCATGGGTGTGGACGGAAAAGATCTGGGGTTTACATGATCAGGGTTTTGTTGTGGTAGATGGAGACATTCAATAACGTCGTCACGATGTTCTCTTGAGTTTTGACATCTTCTGATAAGAAAAGGGTACCAAAAAGGGAATTTCCATAGCCTTGGCAATGTAGGCACGCTTGTCCATCCCGAACTTTACAAGGTGACATGGCTTGTATCTGACGTAGTTTTTAACTTTGATAGTGTCGCTATAAAGCTTTTCGACAAGGAAATCTGTAGTCATCTTCACAGATTCCAACACCACCCTCGTGTTTCTCCAATCTCTCGAACGAATCCCATGATCCTCCCACCACTATTGTATCTGGTTCTGCAATGTCTAGTTCAAAATGAGATTGGTAAGTAACAGAGCCTACCCACTCTTTAGGAGTTCCACTTGTCAATCTAATGGGTTATGAAAAACCATTCCTATGTGCCAACCTAACCATTAGAGCTCCGCCCATAACTCTCCCAGTTGTAAATCCACTCAATGTTGATGTGTCGTTTACCTCGCTATCAGTTGTGATTGATGCAATGTGAGTCTCATGGCTAGCACAATCTATTTTGTCCACGTATAATATCCCAAAAATATTCTTGGGTTTTTTGTTGAAATACTCATCAGGCTAATTTTTTCATTTAACACATCATTTAGGGTAGCCAACATGCCAACATCAATACCTGTGTTCTCAACCATAGAGTCTCTACCGAGGAGGGGCCAAAAAACCTTATACATTTCCAACCTGGTCATTGGAGCTCCACTCACAACTTTCCCAGCCACAAATCTACCCAATGTTGATGTGTCCTTTAACTCCCTTCTAGCTACTGAGGATGCATTATGAGTCTCGTCACTGTCCCAATCATGTGGTGAGTGGTAGTTTGGTGTGGCGGTCACATTCAGTGAACCATAATAAGTCATGTATCCCTTTCTCCTTCTTCGTAATCAATGCGTTCAAGCAGATTGTGCTTTGATGTCCTCCATACTACCCTTATCACCTTTTTATTTCACTGATGTTGTCATGTGCAGGAGGGGTTTTTCCCCTTGTATACATGACTTTCGGCGTAAATATTGGAAAATAAAAATAAAAATTATTAATTACTTTTTATTTCAACCCCTTGATAAAATGTTTCACCACTTTAATACAAAATGCACCAATCGTGTAAATTGTTTTGAAGGTGGGGTTGAACCATGCATACCGAATGTATTTAGCAAAACATGTAATTCCTAGCAAGGATATTCACGATTTCAAAAGTTGATTTGCATAGATACCAAACTAGATTGTTTAAAATAAGTGGCTACTAAATGAAAAAATAGCCTTTTTCTTGAAGACAACGCAGTCTGATAGGATAGAGAAGACAACACAGTCTATTCCAAGATTTGAAGCTCAATACGACATTGTCAAATGTAAGATTTGATCTCATTCCGTAGATTTAACATAAATAGTAACAACCACACAAGTTGCATTACAATTTGCAAGTATAAAGAATTTAACGTCATTGTAAGTATTGCACACAGATATCGATCCATAAAGAATATACATATGGATTTGAATGCTGGTAAGTACTTACAAGCAATAAAGAAATTTTTCGAGTAGTTAAATCTCAAAACAGGTTGTACACTCAGAATGTGATGTGATTTGACACTAATTATTTGATTCATGATATTTTAATTATTCAATTCATAGACTAGAGTTTACATTTATGAATTTGATGAGCTCTTGAATATTAATATTTTAATCTTATTCATCTATAACTCCTTAAAGTCTCTTTACCTGCTTTCACTCTAATAACCCTATCAACTATGAGTAGCTGTCATAACTCGTACTCTCCTACACACTTGTTCTCACAAATACATTAACTCACTCAATAATATTGAAAGAAAGGAATGTCATGAAGAAATTAAGAAATTAATCCAAGGAGGATTTATCAAAGAATCTAACTCCTCTTGGGCATGTGCAACCTTTTATGTAGATAAAAGGAGTGAACATGTTCATCAAAAGAAAAGGCTTGTTGTTGATTACAAACCCTTGAATAAGTTTGTAAAAGTTGTACAACATCCTATTCCAGCTAAGGATGATCTATTATCTAGAATCAAAGGTAAATTTCCTAGTAGATTTAAAATCAAGATCATTTCTAGGCATTGTATATAATCATGATGAGAGGTTGATGTTATAACACTCTTTGAGTTTAAATATTTTCTTTTGGAATCAATTGAGTCATGTTCTTGAGTTGACTTTATGATGTTTGCATTGGTATTACCTTACTAGAAATCGTACACAAGCATTGCGATGTGAACACAGAAAGGGGGAGGGAGTGAGGGAATGCAAGAAAAGTATGGAAAGGACGAAAATAGGGGACGAAGGTCGGGAATAAAGAAGATGGGAAACTGATTGGAAGTGAAATATGAAAGAGGCGGTCTAGTATAATGATATAAAAATATTTGGGGGAAACATTAAACATCCAATGAAGTAAAGAAGTTATAAAGCGTAGATCGCTACTTCATGAATAATGAATGTTATTCATTATAATTCAAATAATAGTTGAAACATAAGATTTATAAAAAAATATGAACATGAATTAATTTTACGCAATATGCAACATATTTAACCATTAGTTTTTATAAACAAAAGAATAAGAGTATCTATATTAATTTTAATTTTAATTTTAATTTTTTAATTTTTTATTAATTTTTATTTTATTTTAATTTTTTAATAAATTATTGATTTTTATTTATTGAATTTTTTTTAATCAATTTTTATTAATTATTTATGTATTTAATTAAGTTGTATTTTAATAAAATTCAAACTTGTATTCATTTTTATATATTTTTTATTAGTTCTTATCAATTTCGAGTACCTATTTTTATAATTTCAAAATTTTAATTTTCAATTCTTGATTTTTTTTATTTTTTATTTTTTTAAATTTGACTTTTTATTAATAAGGTAAAAATGGTTTGGTTTTGAGGGGACCAAAAAAAACCCATACAAAAGAGCAAAAGATAAATCATTTAGAACCCAGATAGAAAGCCTCTACCAATGGCATACCAATACAACAGACCACGAGAGGTCCCGACCGATCAATAAAAATGAAAGGTCCCCAAGACCCTGAAACAAATTTCTTCAAGAACCAACAACACCCCGGGAATGACTATGAGTATTACAATATAGTTTCAGCTAGACCACCATCCACCCACCTCCATCATTCCTGAGATCTAATGAGTCATTGAGATCCACCACTAAGTGCCTACATTCTTTTGCCAACATTTATCCTTCAATCTAATTTCATCTTGCATTAAATTCTAGGGATTCTGTTCCGATGCATTCTGTGTTTAATTAAAAATTTGAAAAATCCCCCGTTATTTCACTCCCCACGTCACCTCCACTACCAACAGTCAGTCCATTATACAAGACAACATCCATGAGGCATACCCCCACCCTTTGTCTACTATAACTACGTTGACTATTTTCAAACCTGACACTTGCGACTTCCCGGGAGAGATATTTAATGGAAAATTTGAATTTGAAGTTGGTGGCCGAAACACCGGTGCACCACATCTTGCCACCGGGGACACCCTGGAAACCTGCACGAATCTCATGGCCTCCACACAAGTAACAAGTAATGGAAAGGTCAATGGTTGATCCAAAGTGCAGGCCACGACTTCACTATCCTCCTTTTCTCCATCATTTTCTTCGCACAACTCTTTAACAGGCAGTTCCTCATCATCGTCCTCCTCTGTAGTGATTTCTACAGTTAGTGATTCAACTGGTAATATATCCTCAAGCTGAACTACAAGTCTAGGACAAGCCCCAAGCTTCATCGTCTGGGAGGGCGTAGATTCACTACAACAAGATGAAACCTCAAACCCAATGCACCTACAAGTTTCACAAATAACCCTTGATTTCTCTATAACAATCCCCTATTTAACTTTGTATTTTGAGGTATTTAGAAAGATTTTATTTGGCACTTGGCCTCCAAAAGGGACGTTAATACACAATTGATCAAAGATTAATTGTGAATGGTTTTTTGTCATAGGGTCCACAACAATTAGCACCCCATGGACCTGGAAATGCCTAGGAAGACATCCAAATCCCACAATTCGAGAGGCAGGACAGGCAGGCAGATCCACACATGGTGCCACCTACAAATGCTAAGAGTTGTTTTTCCGTACAACCATGGTCCTTCAATAGGCAATCATTGCAAATCCTCATTCTTTTGGAAGCTAAAGAGGAAGTTTTCCCCCCCCAACACTCTCACATCAAGCCTACAAGCCCATTTCCTCTTGCACCATTCCCTAAAAAAATAAATGTTAGGCCTCAATCCAGCATATCTTCCTACGGCTACACACTTGAGACTACTTCTTGCTCCATCCACCAACTCCTCAGGGATCGCTAGTTGTGGATCACCCTCAACCCATGAAGGTAAGATCTTCAACGGCTCCCTAGTAGTGCCTCCAAACACACACAAGGCCCAGGATCTAGCCATGACCACATAATCATCCTTCGTAGACCCTGTTTTGCTAATAATGTAGCCAAATTCTGAACACACTCAATATACTGCAAATGAATTGAACTCAAAAGAAAATAGATCTCCTTCTTCATTATTGAATCATCAATTACAATGTTTCCTAAATAAGAAAACAACTTCCAACTCAATTTTCCTACCAAACTCTAACTAACTTTGACTAAATCTACTCTTGGTGGCGTAAATTACTATTTTTAACAGTTTACTAGAACCAGCTATTCTTAGTAAGTTTGCATGCTTATTCATACGGGCACAAAAATCGCCATGCATATTCTACATTCTTAAATTAGAGGAATTGTCAACTTTCCAACTCATAATGCATCTACGAGACTAACATTAAATAATGCCCTAAAATAGGAAAAAATTGAATTACAAATTAAATCCTAATTTATTGCCCTCAAATGGTGGAATTCAGGCCCGAAAATGTGCCAAAATGTGCTCCAACTAGTAGGTCTAGTTGATCGGTGTGTTCGTCTCATCGAGATAGGAGGTTTAAAAAAATGGACCCAATCGGACACCCGGAGCACAAGTTATGACATTTTCAAGTTCCTGTTAATTTTAGCGCATCATTCTCCCTTGCTTGAAAAAAACGCAACTCCTACAAGTTTTCTTCAAATTTATGTCATTTATATACATCCATCTTCTTAATCTGCCACTATGTGACCCATGTGTTGTCCTCTTGTTCCAATCATTTCCAATGTACCAAATATTTGTTGTATTTCTCATGTCGTGTGTGCATTGTTTTCTTGTCTAGAATATGATCCACTTCTTCTTTCTTATTCACCGAAACCTACTACCTCCAATCTACTACTTCGTCACTAACATCCCCTTTTGCACTATCCCCATGAAAAGAATATAAGTCTGAAACATTAAACACTGGAGAAATATCAAAATTCCCTAGCAATTCTACCTCATAAGCATTATCATTTATTTTTTTCATGATTGTGTAGGGACCAATCTTCTTGTACTTCAGCTTGTTATAGGTTCCTTTTGGAAACATTTCCTTTAGTACGTATAACATAACCAACTCACCCACTGTAAATATCTTTCTCCGTCTGTGCACATATGTTATTTCCTTATACTTGTCATTATTGTTCTGTAACTTCTTCCTGCAATTATTGTATATGTTCGGCAAATGCTTCTGCATCATCACTGACTCTGCCATCAACTAGTAGTTGTACCAAATCTAACACCTTGTTTGCATTACTCTCATACACAATAGAAAATGGAGAATTTCTTGTGGATCTATATTTTCGAAGAATTTATAAGCAAACTAGGCTTGTGGTAATGCTAAGTTCCATTGTTTTGGCTTTTCCCCAACTATACACCTAAATAGGTTTCCCAAACTCCTATTTACCACCTCTGTTGGCCCATCAGTCTGAGGATGATAGGCATTGTTGAACTGTAGTTTAGTTCCCAACTTCTTCCATAAATTCCTCCAGAAGTGACTCAAGAACCTTGTGTCCCAATCTGAAGTAGTGGTTTTTGGAACACCATACAAATGAACAACTCTAAAAAACAAATTTGCTACTCCTGTCACATCACTAGTTTTCTTGCAGGCAATAAAATGAACCATTTTAGAAAACCTATCAACAACCACAAAAATTGAGTCCTTACCTCATGTTTTTGCTAATCCTAAAACAAAATCCATACTCAAATTTTTCCACGACCCTTTGGGAACAGGTAACAGCATATACAACCCTGTATTATGTGAATGGCCTTTCAAGACTTTGGCAAATTCAACACCTCTCCAAATATATTACCGCATCTCTTTTCAACTTTGGCCAATAGTATTTCTCCGCTACCAAGGCTATCATCTTATCCTTACCAAAAATCTCAGTCAATCCTCTGCTATGCAGCTCTTTCACTATACTCTCTCTCATAGACGCAACTGGAATACATAGTTGGCGTCCCTTGAATAGATAGCCATCATGTAAAAGGTACTCATCCTAGACATCGCCTACATTGTCTGACAATGGATGACTTAACCTTTCAAAAATATTATTGAAATCGAGATCAGAAGAATACAAATCCTTTATTGCTTCAAAACCAACCACCTCATTTTCCATAGTTATAAATAGAGTCACACGCCTACTCAATGCATCCACAACTTGATTATGCTTTCCTCATTTATGCTTTAGAGAAAAGGTATAACCTTGCAAAAATGATACCCACTTTGCATGCATGTTATTCAACTTCTTTTGTATATTCACATATTTCAAGGCTATGTGGTCTATAAATAACACAAACTCCTTAGGCACTAAGTAATGCCTCCAATGCCTCAATGCTTGTACAATTGCATAAAATTCCACATCATAAGTAGAGTAGTTCTTTCTTACATCATTCAGTTTCTCACTAAAAAAATCTATTGGTTTTTCACCTTGACTTAGGACAACACCAATACCCACATGTGAGGTGTCACAATCAACCTCAAACACTTTATCAAAATCTGGTAGTGCCAAAATAGGTGCATCTATTACCTTCTTATTCAAGAACTAAAAGCTATCCCCTTTTGCCTTTGTCCACAAAAATTCCCTTCCTTTTGTGCAATCTGTTATAGGTGCTACAATACTGCTGAAATTTTTACTAAAATTTCTCTTAAATGTTGTTAAACCATGAAAGCTTCTTACCTCTCTTATACTCCATGGAGTAGGCCATTCAATAATTTCCTTTATCTTCTCATAGTCCATTTGTACCCCATTTGTTGAAATAATAAAACCCAAAAATACCAAACTCTCTTGCATAAACACGCACTTCTTCATATTTGCATAGATCTTCTCTTTCCTTAACACTTTAAATATCACCTTCAGATGTCTCAAATGCTTTTCTTTAGTTTTATTGAAAATCAAGATATCATCAACATAAACCACAATAAACTGACCATTGTACTCCTGTAGCACAATGTTCATCAACCTCATAAAAGTGCTAGGTGCATTAGACAACCCAAATGGCATCACCATCCACTCATATAATTCATTCCCTGTTTAGAATGTTGTTTTCCAGTCATCTCCTCTTATTAGAATCTGAAGGTAACCACTTCAAAGATCAATTCTTGTGAAATACCTAAATCCAGCAAGCATCCATTATATCATCAAGGCGAGGTATTAGGAACCTATATTTGATTGTAATTTTATTGATTGCTTTGGTATCCATGCACATTGTCCATGTTCCATCCTTCTTTGGAGTTAATAAATTCAGGGTTGCACACGGGTTCATGCTCTCCCTCACTACTCCCTTTCTCATGAGCGATGTCGTTTGCTTATTCAATTCTACATGCAATTTCGGGTTCATCCTATAAGTCCCTTGATTTGGGAGTGACGACCCTGGGATCAAATAAATATGGTGTTGAATATCTCTTTTTAGTGGTAATCCATCTGGTAGCTCAACAAGAATAACATCAAAAAATTATTCTATTAATTTTGTTACTTCTACTAGTATTCGTGCACTTACAAGTTCATCATTATTTGTGACTAGTGCATTACAAAACCTGGTTACCTTTGTCTCCTTCACAAATTCTTTTTCAGAAAGCATATTTTCAGCATTTCTCTCTTCCTTTAGAGGTAGCAAAACTATTTTAGTTCCCTTCTTCCAGACAATATAAGTATTCTTTCCCCAGTCATGAATAGCTTTCCTATCAAATTGTCATGGTCTTCCTAACAACATATGACATGCATCCATAAGAATAACATCACACCAAATCTCATCCTTATAACTTTTCCCAATAGAAAAACTTATTAAACATCTCTTATCAACAGTAACTTCATTACCCTTCTTAAACCATGCATTACAGTAAGGGTTAGGATTCTTCTAACAATGCAGGCCTAGTTTCTCAACCATTCCATTTGAAACCATGTTCTCACAACTACCACCATCAATAATAATATTACATATCTTTCCTCCTGAAGTGCATCTTGTTATGAAGATATTTGTAAGTAGCCATGCATCCCCCTTGATATCTTTTCTTGGAGTAATTATTGTCCTTTTAATCATCAAATTTTCTCACACATCTAGTGGAATTTCTAGGTCATGTTCATCTTCTTCTTGTCCAGCTTCAACAATATTTACCCTAGGAGTCTTATCAACAAAAAAACTCAACTATTTCATTTGAATCCGTGTTCTCACAACTACCACCATCAATAATAACATTACATGCATTTACTCCTGAAGTGCATCTTGTTATGAAGATATTTGAATGTAGCCATGCATCCCAATTCTAGTAACACAACAATTTTTGTAACACATAAACTTATAGAAAGGAATAAAATTATATTTAACACAAGAAAATTCTCAATTGAACTACGGAAATTCATACCTAAAATTTAGTTTTAGCCTCAAATTAAAATTTCATACCCAACGCATCACCTAAACAGAAGTCTGCCAATCCCAATTAGATAAAAGTTTGAAAAACACAATCAAACAAAATTCCCAGAGCCCTGCAGAAGAAAACTAAAGTTTATGTACTTAATTGAAATATACAATAAAACTTCAGAATTAAAAGACAGGGAAAATATTTTCTTCAGTCTTTTTACTGCACAAAATGCAAGCATATATGATACCTGAACATGTTATCACCATCTCCCATAGCACGCATGTGCAAAGATTCACCACCTGCCAACATGTGTAATGCACCATCAAATATCTCACTGAACCCTCCAATAGATAATAGATGTTTCCTTAAAAAATAGTGACTATATAACATAATTATGTTTCCTACCAAATCATAGTAACTTGTGTAGAAAAAGTTTAGAACATAAAAACTTGATTTGAAATAGGCATAGCCATCTGACAAAAAATAACACTCAGGGGTATTCTATCAAATGTTTAAACTACAAATATAACAGAGACAAATATAATACATTTCATATGCTAAAATAAATAGGAACAAGCTGGTATATACAGTTATAGCCATTAAATTAAAAGACAATGAAAAATAATATACAGATAGATTCCATTATGAACGGTAGAAGGCGTTGTAAATAGCCAAATAAAAATCCAAGGTTAAATTTGCTAGAATGGCTGATTTCGTGAAATAACAGATTGTAAAATGGATGCAAAAGAGAGAATAAAGGTCTGCTATGCAAACACCATAGCCTAATAGAAAATACCTAAAACAATAGCAATTGCTTAATTAGATCTGGTGGCTGTGAATGCTTTTCAGGCACACAAAAATTGTGAATTAAACGAGTAAATACACAATTTGTAAAAATTCCACCCTGCATAAAATACGGGGCATATGTCACACATGTACAGGACTTGGGCCCCCTCACAATTAGACATCTCACTGAACCTTGAAACTTAACACAAGACACATATAACAAAACAAACCCTTCCGCATGCCATTAAAAATCCTACACAAATGCTAGATAAAACTTAGAAGATGACATTAGCCCTTCTGCATATCAAAATATGCTAAAGACAACTTTAAAATCAATTTTAAAAAAGAGAAAAAATGAACAAGCCTAATCAATTAAGTAGAATCATTCTTACCGTGTGAAATTAAGCAGAAAATCCGAATGTTTCCCGTGATATTCTGGTCATACTCGGCACTCTAGTGACGACTTCAAAATATAGACAACATACGAGGACAAAAATAACACAAACATCTACCCAACAACACAGGCATGAAACGCACAAAACCAGACACAAACCAGACCACAAACCTCAAAAAATGGAGATGAAAATCATACACAAACAATAAGACCAAAAACTTCACAACACATGAACAAAGACGCAAACTTCGAAAGAATATTTGGGGGAAATGATTTTAATAGCTCGCACGCATCAATAGCTCTTCCCAGTCCCACCGACATATGCTTTCTAGCTGGCCACCACATTAACTTTTGTACCATTTCTTTTTGCTCGTTGAAGCTTTTGAAACGTGTCACGTCTTCATTAATACTTATCCTTTCCCATAACATTTATGCATGTTGTGTAAATTTGGTGTACCTAAATTTGGCAGCTATGTGTGTGCATTATTAAATTTAAAGGAGGTGCAATCAAGCCTATGAGATGTGAGATTTGACGCTTGTCCACATGCTTATTATTTCCTCCGTTTTGGTAGGTTATATACCCTTCACCTTACTTTATTATTTCAACAATTTTAGGTCAATCATATTTTTTCAAAAAAAATTGGTTAGAGTCCACATTTTTAATATTAGGATATTGAATATATTAATTTGTAATATTATAATTATTATATAATAAATGATTTATTTTTGTATGTATTGGTTGTTTTATAATGACATGATCATTTTTAGGCCTTATTCCAGTGCACAATTTTTTTATTTTTTCTAAACAAATATTAACAGTAGCAATTGCACTAAGTGTGTAATGGACATGGCCGAGGAACAATGCGGGTGTGCATTTATGATGGGAATAGAAAAAAATGATTATGAATTTTGTTGTGCAAGAATTATCTCTTCAATTAACAACACACAGTTATGTACGTAGATGAATGTTGTTTCTCCCAATGATTATTAGTGTCTTAAATCTGTATTTTACAATATACAATGCAACTTATAAGCAACAAGTATAGCTTGTGAATTAAACATGGGACTAATGAAAAATATTTATTCAACACGATGCAATTGATTTTATTAAATTAAATAATTTTATATTAGGATTATACAAGGGAAATATTAAGAAAGTATTGCAATTTTGCCATAGAAGGCTATAAAATTTAAAACATTTTCTTTTCTTTACTTGTTAGATAGGGTATACACTACAATTGTAATCCACAACATGACATTTGGCACCACATTCAACAAGGCCATGAATGTCATATACTGCCGAAGCCATTGCAAAATTGAAATTGTAGATATCCATGACCAGTGTCTTAGACATAGTTATATAAATCATTTTGTAATGGCTCTTACATCTAAGAGTCATTCCCCAACAGTCACCTTTACAGTTGTCTATTATTTTTGAGTCGCTTCTTCTAGATGGTTAGTTTATTATGAGGCATGCGTACGTTTTATTTAGTAGAATAATTTGAGATAATCAAAATTAAACATAAACCATTATGACTACCCACGGTGGGAGAATATGCTTTAAAATTGATTTATGAGCTCCCCTTGCCAATAAATAAATCTCAAAAAATCATAATGTATGTTCTTTGTGCCCTTCGTAAAAAGTTTTTAAAGCATTTTAACCATTGTTTCATCGTAGGGAAGTATGGTTATTACTAAGTGTTGGCATCCAAATTGATTCTCCCTTGGAGACCGAGCAACATCACAGATTTAGCAAGACATTGAGAGACAGACATATCATATTATGAGCCATTTTGTAGCTGAGGAGGGGATTCATCTAACTCTTTATCACTTGGGCATCGGAGAAATGGATAGCACCTTCATTAAGGATTTGATCTATCCTCACTGCTTTAGGTCGTGCCTTTCAACCAGGGTGAGAGGACCCATTTTGTAACCTCTGTTGGTGAAGGAGAATGAAGATATCCTTCTTTGCACAAACTTGATAGGAAACCTTGAGAAAATATGATCAATGCACCACAATTTAACTCTCACGAGTTGTCACTTCTAAAGAATGGTGATATTTCCTAAACAAGGCTTAAGGTTACTGAAGACATTATGGAATCTTGATTACTTCTGCGTATTTTGGTAGTATAATTTGTTCATTCATGGATACACAGTGCAGACATGGGTATTTCAGGTGGGATTCATGGTTATTTGAAATTTATTGGTGGGAGTTAAGCAGGATAAAGTTGATTATACCCAATCTTTGAGAACCTTCACAACATTTGGAAAACTAAATGACAGAATGCTTCAGAATAGCAACAACATTCCTTCAACTAGAAAGTGTACATCAATGGGGGCCCAGATTTGCACAGTTTCACACAATATTTGAGAATTCAAAATGAAGGCTCGAGCTAAAGACTCAATTAAACACTAAAGACCCCTCGTTCCTCACGCCTAAGATGCACTCAAAGGCTTACATACAATCTTTATCAACAAAATAACAATAAAGTGATTTTAAATTGTTTATTTCACTACAAGATGAAGGTTCTTCTCGTAATGAAATTACAAATGCCACTAAACTATCACAGGGATGAGATCCTGTGTGATTCAGAGGGACTTTAACACAAGATTGCAATCGGAACAAGAAAAACTACTTGCATACATTCTGAAATAAAGCAGACACAAATTTGCCCAAGATTGACATAGATTAATTCAAAGTTGATTAGATTCATCAGCAGGGGAAAGTTTCTTTGAATAGTCTCAAAGCTTGTCAATGGCTATACACTCGCAACCAACTTGACGTGATTGAAATCTAAAACACAGGAAATTAACAGGTTTCTCATATTGGTCTCTCAGGAAGATAGGCTTTCTCAAATTTTCTCATAAAGTTTAACACCCGACCCTTTGCAAGAGTATTCTCATTACATTTATTCATTTCACTCACTCACTCATCCCAAATTTTCCCCCCAAAAAAGAAGAATATTTAAGGAACCTTTGCTTGTTACCAATTTGTCTCATAAAGTGACTTTTAACAAATTTACACCCGTAACTGTCAGGTGGAAAAATCATGAACTGATCACATTTCTCTGACCCTCGAATAATGACTGGGATGCCATGCCACAACATTTTGATAGTTATTCTAATCATTATTTTATTCTGTCATGTGAGAAATCCCCGTTTTAATCATTTTCTGACAGCTCTGTATAGTTAGATCTGACTGGCAATCCTTTTCACCCTCGAGGACATATCTTGAGAAATGAGTACCCCCGCATGGATGCCTGCATTCGTGCCTCTGAGAAATGAGTTTCCATGCATGGATTATTCCACATACCTTGTTGTGAGTCTAATTTGCAAGAAAAACAATGTGTATTCACATCTCCAAGAGTCTCAGAGCAAAATGGCAGCAAAATCAGATACAATGCACAAAAACCATTGATTCTACCCCTTCTCAACTTTAGATTAGAGCCTTCCATGTGTTTCCTTGGTGCAACTGCAAAGGTGAGGTATAGAGACAAGTTTCCAAACAAGCGAAGGCCTTCCACGTGCCCTGGGCCCAAGAAAAATGCCTTTTGGCCTTTGAAAAGTCTCAGTATAAAAAGGAGCCAGCGGAAGCCTCCACGTGTCTCAATGGCACACTTTTGATATGGTGCCCAAAAGTAGAGACCCCAAACAAGCGCGAGCTCACCACGTGTCTCAGTCTGACAAAGTTGTTGAAAATGTTTAAGGATCAGCGGAAGGCACTATGTGTCTAGGGTCTAAGACAATTTTCCTTGGCCGTTGAAAAGTCTAAGCAAGGGCAGAGTGAGTGGAAACTTCCATGTGTCCCCATGGCACTCTTTCACTAATAAAATTCTGGGGCAGGTCCCCAAATAGGCACGGGCCCTCCATGTGTCCCAGGCCTTTAGAAAGTTGCTTGAAAAGTTTAAGTATAGAAAAGAGCTGGCAGAATCCTCCACGTGTCTCCCTGGCACAACTGCTAATGTAAGACCCAGAGGTAGATCCTCAAATGAGCGCAGGCCCCCATGTGTCCAAAACCTGACAGAGTTGCATCCGTTGCTGAAAAAATCTAAGTATGGACAGAGTGAGCGGAGACCTCCACGTGTCCCTTTGGCACTCTTTTGATATGGAGCCCAAAAGTGGAGACCCCAAACAAGCGTGGGCTCACCACGTGTCCATGGTATGATGAAGCTGCATCAGTCGTACAAAAAATGTTTAAGTCTGGGCAGGGCCAGCGGAAACCTCCACGTGTCTCCATGATACAACTCCAAAGGTCAAACCAAGAGGTGAAATTTCATATGAGCACAGGCCCTCCACGTGGACAAGACCTGAGTTGAAGCGGGCCTTAGAGTTTCAAAGTGCCCTGCCGAGCCACATCCAATTAGAAAGGACCACGTTTCCACAGATGCTGAGATATAAATTGATGGGGAAAACACACCCGTCAAACTGTAAATTGCAGAGAAATCACCATTTGCACCCATAAATGAATCTTTCTTTAAGGACAAAGAATTTGGAAATGATATAAGGCCCAAATGTGATCCATCGAGCTGCATCCAATCAGAAAGGACCACGTTTCCACAAATATTGGGACAAAGATTGACATGGAAAACAAAACGTGACTATGGAAAAATGGAAGGAAGGGAAAAAACCTGAATTTACGCCCAAGTTACAAATTCTTTCACATGGACAGAGGAATGGAAAATAAATTTTGGACTTAATGTGATCCTCTACCAAAGGAAAGGATTGATCATGGCAACCAAATGAAGGACAGAGCTTTCACGCATCAATACGGGGAGATAGAAAAGACGACAAAGTCCGCAAACTGAAGGATTTCAAGGAAAAATAGGGTGAGATCAAATTGAGCACCAACACTAAGGATGTTCATCAATCTTAATTTATTTTAATGAAACATAGGTATATATTAGCAATTGCACGTGGACATTGCAATGCAAACACCGAAAGGTATGCAATTGTTGGATGACAGGAGTATTGGGAAAGGCTTGTAGTTTGATGTGCGGAGAAGTTGATGGGAAGAAAAGAGATGTTTTTATGAAGGATGTGGGAAGGAAGAGAGTAATTTTTTTAGTTGATAGGAGGAAAGATGTATTCATTATAGTCTTGGCAAAAGAGAGGGAATGAAGGAGAGAAAAAACATATAAGTATAATGTTGTAACATTGATGGTTTAATTGAAAAAGGATTGTTGTTCATTAGTTTGAGATTATCAGTAACAAACAATATTGAAAAGGAGAAGCAAGTGTGAAATAATTTTTTTTGAAAAAGCACATACATTTTTAGTAGGAAAAAATCCTAAGGTGAAATGATAAAGGAAAAAAAAGAATATATGTTGTGGTAAGGTGTAGTGCCCAATATAATTTTTTTTAAAGAAACTAAAATAATAAAGTAAGTTTGAAAAATTAGGCAGAGGGTAGTTGGAGAATAATGATGGAGGATGCGTGGAGAGTAGCAAGGCATGTGGGCTCTCTTACATAGCACATGGGCACCCTCAACTGCCAGTTAGACCTATCACTCTCCTTGGACAATAATGCAAGCACTTTATTCAGAATTTGAGGCAGAAACCATGTTGAAAACCAACCTAACTTTGAAAATTTAGTAGTATTTGGTAGTTGCAGTAATAGATAGAAACTTATGTGGGTCTTTTCTAGGAATCTCTTGCTGTAGCCATCTTGAAATCAATAGATTTTGGGCTAAATCAGTCTTGCATGTTGGAATAAAACTTAAACCTGAATATCTATTCATTTTACCACATGCAGAATCATCAATTTGGATCTATATCTGCACCAACAACAGTTTCATTTGTTTCAAAGGAAAGGAAACTACATGTCATTGTTTTGTTTGTTGTTTGAGGAATTGGAGGGGCTCCTTTCATACGTATTGGCTAGTTGCATTGATTTTACATATTTTGTTTCTATGTTGTGCTACATGCACTTTAACCTTGTTGCACCATTATCTTGTTAGACAATTCCTACCACTTTGATTATCCTGCTCTTTATCTATTTTTCTTTTCGATTAGTGAGTGTATTGATTGAAATAGTAAAAGTGCCCTTTTCCTTTTGTCCTATGTATGTCTCTGCGAGATTTTGGATCTTTCATTCTTCCTCTATGTGAAGCCATTTGTTGTACATTCTCAGCATACTCCCATTCCATGCCAAAATACGAGCTCTGGTACAGATCGTGGACATCCATCAAAGCATAAAATATAGAGGCATGCTTGTTATTGGGGTGCGACCAGATTACAAAGCCTAAGCTTCAATGAATGGCATCATGGTTATGGTACCTGAATGGTCTATGTTACTCTATACTAGATTATCCTTATCTTCTTTGTGTTACCTAATTTTTTGCCCTCTCTCTTTACTATATACAGATTGGGCTCTCCATTTATTTGAGCTCAAACATTGTCTGATTCACTTGAATCCCAGTCTGAATCTCATTCCATTTCTCAGCCGTACAATAGCTTTGACATTTCCTAAATTTGTTCTTTGACCACTCAGATACCCACCACAATGCCTGTTCTTCTCCAAAATTTCACCAAGAATATCATGCAATGTCGTAACCCCCTTCGAAAGACGAAGTAAAGGAAAAGAGAGAGCATCGATAAAATGCCCTCAAGCAATTCTTACTGAAGGAATACGGGCTCTCCATCTTGCACCTACCGATTGTAATGAGCTAGGACCCCTCTCTTTTCAGTTTACACCTCCACTGATAAATCCCAACAGGTAATTCAGTTCTTCTGAGATTCTGGGTTCACTCTTCACTAGTGGGTGTGAATGAGGAAGCTGTAAGTCTTGGATGAATTTGATGCCACAAAGATACAATAGTCATAGTGTGCCATTTACATGGAGGATAGTTGTTTTGGAGTCCAGACGTGTGATTTACTGCACATATGGATTGGGGAAAGGAGAATAAATGGGAGAAGATTTTGGTGATTTGTCTGAGGGTGTAGCTTTAAAGAAATCATAAGTTTCGCAGTCAAATACCAGTGTGCAAGACACGAGAGTATTTTGGTGGTGACTTTAACGATCTATTCCCTCATTCGTGTGTTGCAAATTTTAATGAATTGCTTATTTATCGATTTGGTGGAGTTCTGCAAGTGCCTTGTTCTTCCCTTTCAATTGGTGAAAGACCCTCAACAGATCACAAGTTTAGCGTAAAAAAATGGTATGGATTTTCCCTGCTCTCATGCTTTAATTTTCTGCTTTCATCATTTATTGCAATTTGAAAGTAAATGTTTATTATTAGGAAATGTATCCCCAAACAATGATCAAACTTTACTTTGTTTGGAATTGTCAAAAAAATAAAATAAAACAAAATTAAAATTTTGACACTAAAAGTCACGTGGATGGAGTGCCACACCCAAGTATACAACAAACCTGAAACTCCTAGCATGACCCCTAGTAACATGAGACACCATGTGATAAATTATCCAAGTCGTTTGAATTTATTTAGTGTCTTTGCAAGTCAAATTTATAATCCTTCTTAGCTTTGCAGTCACTTGTGTGATGTGTTAGTTTTAATAAAACATGATCGGTTTCAACTTTCGGTTGCCGCTAGTTTGAGCGAAACTCAAAACCACTGCAACGTACCCCTAGATTTCCAATGAGAGAATCATAACCCACCTTAATTTCAATGAAAATTCCTTAGGAAACTAATTTTGTAAGTGGATTTTGGGACCCTCTGGTTGCTGTGCGATAAGCACTACTGACGCAATTATGATAACTGGCCTTGGATTTACCCCTGTAACTTGAACTTTGAACATCGTAATAAACTTCCATCAGACATGATGAATTATCTATATATGGGGAATAAGTAGGAATTATCAAACTTTTTGATTGAACTTGAAATGAGTGTGTTCAAGACCCATATTGTAAACACTTTTGTTGTTTTGAACAATTTTTCTCAACCTTAGCTAGAATCTCATTTTTGAGTCTCGTTTGACTTCTAGCTATGCGTGTGACCTTGTAACACCGTGGAAATGTTATGTAGAATTTTGGTCCATATTTTATCTTGTATAAATGAATTTTGAAATATATGGTGTTTTTCTCTCTCCACCCTCTTCTCTCTCTAGAAACGACTATGATATTTTCGTTGAATTGAAAATGTGAATGATTTGGATAAGGTAAATTGGTTTGAAATGAAATGAAAATGGATATGAAAATCAAATGGTTATGATATCTTGAATGGAAAATAAGATGTCTCTTTACTTCCTCTCTCATCCTTACTCCCTCTCTCCCTCTCTCTAGTATAAAAAAAGATAATTGCAAATGAAAGTGAAAGTGTGAATGCATGAGAAACTAACTTTGTCTTCTTCTTTCTCCCTATATATCTCTCTCCCTCTTCTATTTATTTGAAATTGTTTGAAATGATAAATGTGTGGATTTATGCTCGAGTATAGGGGATTTCCATGCGATTCCTAGGACTAACGCAACGTTGGTTGTAGGTACTCCAAACAAGATGGAATAAGAGTGTGATATATCATAATCAATGAGATGGCATTGAAATATTGTACCTTGAGATAGATCACAAATCTTAGATAGAGTTAATTAATGATAATAACATGATCAAAATTATTGTGTCAAAAACCTTTGTTCTTCTTGGATTCTTATGCTTCATGTATTATGTCTAGAAAACTATGTGGATGGTTTGTGTTTTGTTCTAAAGTTAACATTTGAATACTAGTAGGAGTGACACATAATCGATGTAGGACCAACTCTGTTAGATGATAAATGAGGAAGATATTTGATAATGCAAATGGGTAAAAAGCGTGTTGTGTACTTCACAGGTGTTAAGTTCATTTGGAGATAAATGTTTTTCTTATGGTTTAGATGATCTAAGTAATCAATGTATGGATAGTTACATTGTTTCATACCTAAACTCAAATAAACAATAGTAACTTATTATTAAACCATATAACTGAAGTTAGAGTTCAACCTTGGTTGTACCCCCCTCTAAATATAGTGGCACCCAGTTTTGCAAAACTCTAAAGTCGTAAAAAATAAATAATAATAATAATTTAATCCTCACAACTAGGCTTCTTGTACTACACCTATGAAAGGTCTTCAAAAGACCATTTCTATAACCTGTGAGTCCTTGTTTAAAGAAATGACTAAGTTATGTGACCTTTCCATGTATGGTGTAAGTAGATCTAACACTTCCCTAGTATCCTAGTGAAGCACCAAATCCTTATGAAATTAGATATAGGATTAACTTCATCAATGAATGAACTCCTTGTGGAATATAGATGTCAAAAGTGGAGTCAGTGAACTAATTGTACTGTGCAAGTAAACTCTTAGTAATGATGTCTTTAGTTCCTCACAGATAAATGTGTTATCTTGGTTACTAACAACATAACACCTTGGTCTTTCATTAAGGTTGTATAGCATAATTATGTCCTCTCACCTTAAACTCATATATAGTTGGGGCATAGATCCTTAGGTGCAATTGGAAATAAAGTAAACCTTGGCTGATTAAGGGGTTGACTTGCGGGTGGAAATTGTACATAACTCTTAGCAAATGAAATTGTATTTAAAATATGTTGACTTAGGAGAAGTGTAGAAATTGAAAACATAGTCTCGTAACCCCATGTGTCTAGTTTCCCTTTGAACCCTAGTGAGTGGCCCTACACCAAATAAAGGTAGTAGGTGATGTTTCTATGATTGATCTCATGGTGGGATTTAAATGACACAAGTGGATGTTTTGGTTGCAGAAAAAATTTAATACTGGAGTGTATAAGAGCAAAGAGATGGGTTATGTCATGCTAGGTTACACTTCTTGTAGTAGTGAATCCATTAGTGAAAATTATGTGTTATTTTGTTTACAATTGTTATAAAGCAGTGTCAATAATGAAACCATAGTGCGATGTAAGAGTAAAGCATATAAGAGTAAAATGAGATTTTAGGTTAGGAATGTCACTCTTGGAGTCCTTAGCACTCAATTAGACATTTTTATGTGTTAAAAATAATATGAATTGCCCTTGGTGAGATCAAACTTTGAGAAAACAAAAGATACATATAAATCTAAATAAAATTTCTTGATGTGGAAATTATGCATAGATTCAACAAATTATTGAACTATATCAACTATGATAGGGAAATAAAGAGACCATAATCAAAGAGTGTTTATGGAAAAAGGTATCTTAAATCTAAATCTCCCTTAAATCCTAAGATTTCATCCTTTACATCACGTTAGATTCACTTGTGTAGCAAGGGTAAATTTTCAACATCGAATAAATGTTTGAGAAGAAGAATATTAATTTAAGAACGCGAGAATCAGGAAGTTTATATGCAATTTGAAAAATGGAAAATAATTATGTAAGTTATGGAGATTGTCGTAAGGGACAAAGAGCCAACTTAAATGATTGAACTGTAAGTTGAAGGTGAAATGAATATAAGAATATTATCGTTGCATAGTAATGCTCTTGGAATGTTAATCGTAACTAAGATGTAACCATAGTAATGATGTATTATGGGTTTTCCAATCCTTGGGTATTTTTTGTGGTTGGGTCATTGCTAGCATTCGTTCATTGAGGAAGGTGTGGCATCAACAAGTATATGGTGTTGTCTTGTTTCTATGTGAGTCGATGACTTGTGTGAGTGTCTTTTTTGGTGTTAAGTTTATATATTAGAGCCCATGTGGTGTTGTGTAATGAGCATTTAAAGTCAAAAAAAATATTACTATATTTTTACTGTTGTATTTGTATGTCCAAATTATGTGTGTTACACAAGGAGTGGCAAGTAAAGGTTGCATATTTAGGCAGAGCGATGAAGTTGAGTGAATCCAATCTAAAATCTTCATTTCTACGTGCTTGAATCATATGCACTAGAGCCATTTTTTAGTAGTGTTAAGATGATAATGGTAGAGAAATGTGAAGATCTCCAAGTGAGGGTACTCTAGAAACTGTTGTGAATGTAATACCTTGTCTCTCATTGTTGTTAATGTTCACAGTTTCTTTATGGAAATTAAGGCCATGGGAATTGTGGATAGTCAATTCCCAGGCCCCTTTAAGTGGCAATTATCCACTATTCTCTCTTGTAATAGGGGGCACTTGAATATGCAATAGGTTAGACAAATCCCAAGACAATTCAGTGTATATATCAAATTTGATTACAATAAAGAGTGGAAGTTCAGGTGGTGGTATGAATAAGTCGTAAATAATGTTGATGATTATAAATATAAAGCTATGTGATCATAATAAAGGACCAAACACTAAGCAATAGTTGTCACCACCTAAGGTTACATCCAAAGGCATTATCAAGAGCATTAAAGCATCCATACAACATCCACACAAGGGAAAGGGACTATTGTTGGCATTTTTCGCACCCTATGCGAAAAGAGTCAACTCGAAACTTTTAAGTTTCTCAGATTTATCGAGTCGAAGGTTTTACTATGTTTGAGATAACCACCTCACAATAACATACAAATTTTAAATTGTTTGGTTTTGGACAGTCTTGGAAGTTACGTTTGGATCAAACTCCAAATATGCTGCAGTTACAGAATGCCATGCCTCATAGATGCATCCATTCCATTTGAAACCCATGTCACAACTGTGCAACAACCATAAACGACCATTGCAAAAACCTGAGGAAGGGGGGAAAGGCAACATGTATTAGACATTAAGTTCTGAAGTTGCAGACGGGTCTCAGGTTTGAAGGACAGAGTGCGGAATAAATTTCAGTCATCCATGAACATCAAAAGGTACCTTTGATTTTTATTTATTTCCATACATAAGTGAATTATTTAAGTGTGTTGAGTTGTACAAGATCATTATTATCCATTCAAGTGAAAGAAAGTAAAGAAAGGAAATATACACATCTCATTACATGGAAATAGTTCATTTTTCATATGGAATAAAAGTATAGTGAACCCACACAAACTGTGGGATGTAACTTGTATGTACTGGAAATAAAAGATGCATATACTTAAAGCTATAAGCAAATGGAGAGAAAATAAACCCATCATTTCATGTTTGGGTCGGTTCTCTCGTGCTTCTGGATTTGTTATATTTTCATCTGCTTCATCCTCATCCCCAGCTCCCAGCAACAGGAACCTATGGACATACAATACATAATGCTAGAGCTCTAGGTTTGGTCTATATCCATGTGTTTACAGTTTCACGTAACTGAATCCTTTAAAGAAAGTACATGAAAGAGAGATACAAAAAAGATTATCTCATAGTACAGTTGAATCAAGATCAAGAACCATAAGAGTTGCTACAGATTCTGAAAGTACAGATTTCTCATGAAGATGGAAAAGAATCATAAGCAGATCAAAATTACACCAATGACAACTATAGAGCCTCATTGTCTTGACACAAGATTAAAAAATCAAGCTAAAACTAAAAATCAATGGATACCTTTATGGTCACCTGAATATAAGTGCATCATTACCAGTTTGAATCCTAAAGAGAAATCTATGCATAGTAATGATTCTATTCAGCGGATCAATTTTACACATAGACCAAGCACATGATCTTGTTCAATTTCAGTTAGAAGTAAGCAAAGTATTGATTTTTTTAAGAGGACTATAACTGGTATGACACATTCTCAGAGTCAATCATTCAAGTGACTCGACAAAGAACCAATTTTTGAAGTCTCAAAAATACATTCAAGGAATGAAACCATTATAGCTTTCAAATGGAAAGGAGGGCTGTTAATCAAAACATGGTTCTATCCTATAGTAGATAGAGCAGTTAAAAAAATGGAGTTACTAGTCATCCTTGACATTGGCATGTATATCTAGTTTCTATTTAAGAGTAGAAAATGGCAAAAAACAACAAATCATGCCCAATTTAAGGTTGAAATAAGCTCAGCAAAATAAAGGAAATTGTATGTTTAGAAAACACAAGGTCTACATGGTTGCAGAACAATTAAAGCACTTAAGCAACAATTTTAGAGGGACACAAAGTACCGTCCAAGCCAAGCTCTATTAAAAATACATGGAAGCCTCTCAGAACCTAAAAGCATCATGCATGAAATAGATATAAGAAGGTTATTATACAAATAAAAATCTACATAAGTGTCAGAAGTGTTATTATTGCATAGGTTTACATCTATCCATTGGCACATATCTTCATTGGCAAATATCAAAGCACAATTTCACTTTCCAAGGAGGAATTTGTGGAGAATTCATAATGAAGTTTCAGTATTTACATGAAAAGAAATTCTGGAGAGTTGCATTATATAGTCACATGACCTTGAAGTATAGTATCACAATGCTCATTTTACAGATTCTCATGTACATGTAGCAAAATGCACTGGGAATGAATCTTTGTGTTTTGACAATAGAGAAATTCCAATTTATTAAAGGTCAGAGTATAAAGCACAAAAATTTCAATCCAGATAGTCATATTAAGCTCTAGCTACAAACTTGGCAATAAACCCCTACAAGCTGCGAGGTTACAGTTGTTGAAAAGATATACAACTCAGGATAACAATAAACATATATAAGTAATCATGTCTCTTCTATTCACAACACTAGAGAGATGCTTCAACTACCTCAGAGCATTCTAAGCTCATCAAATTCAGAGAATATGTTTTCAGAATGAGCTATAGGGACTTCGAGCATCAAACACCACTCCAACATTAAAAAATTAGGTAGCATTCAAAAATACTAAGCTACAAAAAAGGTGGATATATCAAAGTAACAGGAGTATTCACTGATAATATCAGGTAAAGAAAAATGATAGTTCAGTTTCAGATCAAGCAAGTTTGGGAAGAATAAAAGCCTGCCTCGGTGAATATCTTAAGTCAGAGTTTCAAGTGACAGAAATTAAATGGAACAGATTAGATTTCACTTTTTTTAGAGTAACATGCCATACAATGGGAGATATAAGTGACAATACATTGAGTTTTGCGTTATAACAGGTATTCAAAGCATCAAAATTCATGATCATCGACTTTCAAGAACAAAGTTCATCTCCTCACTCTAGAGCAATAAGAATCCAATCATTTCTTAAGATTTCAGAAACATTCAAACAAAATACAGAATCTACATTGTAGTGAAATAAACTTCCTCACACAGATATGCAAATATGGTCAGATCTAGCAAAGCATTCACGTCCATCCTCAAGAAAATAAAATCATCTTCATTTTACTAGATTACCATCATGGAGAAATGTGGAAATTTGCAGAAAAATCAACAAAGGGTGCAAAAATTAACTCAAGTAGTTTGATTAAACCCATCATGCAGTTACCTAGAAAAGCCAATAAATGAAGTGGTTACAGTTTTTGGAACGTAGAGCAGTTAAATCATCCACTACTGAGAAATGCAGTCTCGAATCACACAAACAAAAACATGCCCAGATCTGAGTTGGGTGTACAAATGAACAAGAAGAAATATTCACAATCTATAAAGTGAATATTGAAATCTGGGTCACAAGAAATCAAATCATAGCTCACCTTGTAAGACCAAATCTAGCAAGGTAAAGCCGAATCATGAATACCATGTATAATCTCAGCAATAAACCAGAAGATCCTCTCCAGGCTATCACGGTTTTAAAGGAAAATTCAGAGTAAAATCAGAGTAAAATGTGATCTTCAACTCTAAACACAGTGGTAAAGGTGCCTTTTACACAACAAAATATGAGTACCCATAATCCAGATCATAACCAAAATGAAGGACCCATAACGTAATTTCAACTCGAAATCCACAAAGGAACCACGATAACACAGAAAGTGCAAAGAAAGAATGAAGTATCAATATATTGAAGTCAAAATGACAATGATGAAGCAATTTCAAAGCTCAGAAATAAAACTTACCATCCTTCATCAAAGCAGTGATCTGATTTGAAGAAAAGCCAAGCTCCAAGATCTCAAAGTTCAAGATATAACGGTCATGAATAGAAGCACATTCAGAAGAGTAGGGCACTCCTCAAGTAGAAAATATGAAACACATATTGTTCAAATCCTACAGAAATAGTGACCTTGAACAAAACCATTGAGAATGGCTCATTTTGAGAAAAAACTCCATTGAAGGCCAAAAACTAAGGCACAATAATGACGCCTGATAATTTTTTTCAGGGCTTCACCAGTAAAGTCAGCTCATGAGATGACCAAAATGATTAGGTTTTCCAAATATTCCATATGCCTAACTCGACCAAAAATTTGTTTAGTTGAATAAGAGTTAAAGTATGTATGTGTCGAAGCCACAAAAACCCTAACTCCACTCGAGTTAGTCTCGAAAGAAGAGCCATCGACATTGCAAAAAGGATCAATTCATCATGAGAAAGGGGAACATTCTTTCCCTCTTAAATGATTAGGTTTGACTGTAACTTCATACTATGGTTTACAATCATTATGCCTTCAAACTATAGTTTGTGCTAATGTGTCTAAAAAGGGGGCCCAATGTTTATTCAAACTAAGAGAAAAACCTTGTTATATGCCATGATTGAGTTCAAAAGTTCTCGTGTACCCAATACATTATCAAATACCGTAATATATGCCAATGACAAAGTTATGAGGGGTCAAGCATAAGAAGTGGAGTATAGCCACGAGATATTTTACATTAGCATTTACAAAGTTTGAATTCAATGTTTTGCAAAAGGAAACCTCGTACTCTCTAAGTATACACGTATCAAAGGTGGTCCCCACATGGGAGCTGAAGGAAAAGGCATCATTTCCATTTGCACAAAAGTCAATTCCATGTAACCACAAGAAGACAAATAAATGTTTACATCAGGACACAAGGGTGGTCCCAATTAGGACAGATACATGGGTGAATTATTTTGCCAAGTATTGCAGATTAATGGAATTTATTTTTCTCACTCACAGGAGTATTTTTACAAGCCTTCACAAAAGGACATATCAACAAGAGGACATAATTTGCATGCACTAAGAGAAGACTTGCTCATCAAGCAAGATTTATTATTAGCAAATTATTCACCCATGCTTTTCTTAAAAATAGAACAGTCAACTATAGTTTGACTGTGATGTAATCAAAGGCTATTAATGCCTCTTTGTATTAGTTTTCTTTATTTTATTCCTTTATTTATTAATAAATAAAGGATAAAAATAGGATGCATGGGCGAGTACAACCTTATTCTATTTTTAGGAAGGGTGGGTGAATCAATATTTCTATATATTGTGTGCCTTGGCAAATCACAAAAAAAAATAGAGAGAGGACTTTTTAGATACATGAGTGCTAAAGCAATTTTCTACCAGTTTTGCCCTTTGAATGTGAAGTTTTTTCTACCTTTCCAATTATTACAGTCTTATGTATGTTTCCATTAATCTTATGAATGTTGAATTCCCTGATTAATCATCTTACCCTATTGTAAATTCAGTATTTTTCTGCATGATATTAATGTGTATGTGTAACTTATTAGTATTGTTGTGATTTTATCCCTCAATACATCAAAGTGTTTACCCTTAATTATCTTTAGAAAACTGTTGGCCTGTGCATCAGAAATTCATTCCATATCAATTGTGCATGTACTCAGTCAAAGACCTCATACAAGTTTGGTGTATCACCTCAGTTTTAATTTCATTTTACAGTCATCTTTTACCCTTAAACCCCAGAAAATAGTTTAGGATACATCAATAAGGAACCGGCCTTGATACCAGAGACTCACCTCAAAATAGGTATACCCACAGACCTGAGGTGTTTCCATTGTATCTACGAAAGAGAGAGATAAAATTTGCAAGCTTAGAACACCTGCAACCATCTCTCTATAGGGTGCACTTTCGAGAGATAACAGTTTTTTGCACACTTGGTGGGAAAAGGACTAGAAACTACTATTGATGCGTTCTGAAGATTCAAGATCCAAGAAGAACTCATCTGGTGACTTCGTGAATCTGATTTCAGATCAGTACAACACTTTTCAACATCATCAAATTTTCAGCTGCAGTTTTCAGGTATTTTTCAAGAAAATCATATATGTTTATTTGTTGTTATCAGCCGTTTTTATGAGTGGAATAACTGTTTTTCATAGTTTTAGTATTTTATGAGGTCCTACAGCCATGAACCCTCATTTTCAATATTATTATCAGCCAAACCAGCAGCCCTTTTATCCAATTTCCCCTTCAGACCAGTTTCATAACCCCTATCAGAATGAATATCCTTATGACCCAAACCTTGGAAATCAGTATGATTGTCAATATGATGATCATTACATTGTTCAAGGTCAAAGTTATGTAGAGGGTTATGCTGAATGTGAAAGGTGAAGAGATCTTGAAATTGAGCTTAATGAACTTAAGCAATCATTTTTAGTTGTCAAGGAACTATACGAGAAATCATTAGCAGTGAAAACTGATAGGCATCAGGTTATGGAACCCTGTCAAAAGAGTTTTCTTGCTTACCTTCCCTATCAGAATTCAATGCCTATATGTTCCCCTTGTCAGCCAAAGCAATTTGTTCATCAAATTTTAAATTATCAGGCTGCTGCAATTCCTGCTTTTCCTACCCCACAATCATGCATTGAACCCAAAATAAAGTGTCCAAATTGCGTTCAGATGTTGTCCTAAAAATAGAGTTTGTACCCCAACCTCTCTTTAAAGAATTTCCAGTTAAGGCTGAGATTAGTCCCACTCCTCCTTTACTCATACTTCCAGTCCAGGAAAAAGAGGATCATAATATCATTCAGGAGGGACAGCCAGCTGAAGAAAACAATAGGTTGGAGTTTTTACAGAACATAGAACAATGGGCTTCTAAATTTCAGTTTGATCATACTCCAGAATTAGAGGAGCAACCCATTCAAAAGGTACAGTCTGATTTTTCAGTAGATCTAAAGTAGATTAGGGATGATCAACAGTCTTTGTGTTCCAAGAATAGTGTGCATGAAAGCACCATACTCCTACAAAATGCTAATTCATCCCAGTTGGTAGAACCTAGAGGAAATTTTCAAATCATTTCTGAAGATAAATCAGCCAATCTAAAGGATGAGCACTCGGTTTGTAGCTTATCAGTTTCCATGGTTGATGACCAAAAGGAAACAAATCAGTTTCAGAATGATCATGATCAAACAGTTGAGTGTGAAGACCCTTATTGTGCTGCATGCATGGAGATAGCTGCGTTATTAGGGACTTGCAGTGTTTCACAAGGACTATTAAATGGTACTACAAGTATTCGAGAGCAACAATCTTTGATTGAGGAGGAAACAAAATGTTCAAAGAACATTGTAAGAAGGGATATAATGGAAGAAATTGAAAGTGATGCTGAAATTTCAATCTTGGTAGTAGTGGATCAACAGATTGAAAAGGATGAACAACAATTTGAAAACTTTTAAAATATTTTAAAACAATTTAAAGAAGTAGAACAACCATCTAATCATCTTCACGATGTTATGATTGATGAAATACAACAACTTGAAGAGGCTGAAAAAAAACTTATATCAGTTTCAGATTGTCACAAAGAATATACAATAGTTTATAGAGGCAGATCAGCTCTCAGAACAACCTTCAAAACAGCTTCAGAAAGAACCCGTGATCGAAAATAAGGTTCATTTTTTAGTACAAGACAAGAAGATTAGCTTTTCAGCTATTTGGAGGCCATGTCCTATTTGGTATCTTGCTGGTTCACAACATGCCATGACAATACTAGAATTCATGCTCATATCAGAGCCTAAGAATGAGCATCAGATACTCAAGAATCAGTTCCAAATCCCTTCAGAACAGTTTGCAGATCAATTAGAAATATTCTTCATGTTTTGGGCTAAGTTTTGGAATAAATTCAAGGTACACATCTCATTTTTAGTTATGTCATGCTACTTGTTTTGCAAGTTGAATTCATCATCTCGGTTCTAGAGAAAAGGAAGCTATTTTTCACTTCCTGTCTTAGGTTTTATTTAGCCTCAATTTGCAGCTGGTTAGAATAGGGTAGATTAGGATTTCCCTTTCAATAAGTGCAGTTCATGCACATTGCAATTTTAAATTCAATAAGTGCACCTGTGCACATGATCTGGTTCACCAGATCCTTTCCAGTTTTGGTGTGTTTTTTAAAAAAGGTAGTTTTGGTTGTATGCATTTAACTCCATGCCCAATGGACAAGAGCAAGGCACTAATCTACAAGCTAGTAGGTAGCTTTCCCCACAGGATCGCCAGAATTGTTGACATTTTTCACACCTTGTGAAAAAGGGTCAACTCAAAACTTTTTAAGTTTCTCAGATTGATTCGAGTCAGAGTTTGACTATGTTTGGGACAGCCACCTCAGAATAACATTTTTATTTTAATTGTTTGGTTTTGGACAATCTTGGAAGTCATGTTTGGATCAAAACTCCAAACTTGGGTACCGTTACAGAATGCCATGTCTCATAGACGTAACCATTCCATTTGAAACTCTTGTCAAAACTGTGCAACAACTGTAAATGACCATTTCAAGGCTCTAAGGAAGGCAGGAAGGGTAGCATGTACCAGACATGAAGTTATGAAGCTGCAACAAGTTACCAGGTTTGAAGGACAAGGTGCAGAATAAATTTCAGTCATCCATGAACATCAAAAGGTACATTTGATTTTTAATTTATTTCCATGATAAGTGAATTATTTAAGTGTGTTGAGTTGTACAAGTTCATTATTATCCATTCAAATGAAAGAAAGTACAGAAATGAAATATATACATCTCATTACATGAAAATAGTTCATTTATTCATAGGAATAAAAGTACAGTGAACCCACACAAGCCATGGGATGTAACTTGTATGTAAAGAAATAAAAGATGCATATACTTAATGCTATAAGCAAATGGAGAGAGAAGAAACCCATCATTGCCTGTTTGGGTTGGTTCTCTCGTGCTTCTGATTTAAATTCATTTTCCAGCTGCTTCATCCTCATCTCCAGTTCCCAGCAACAGGTACCTAAAAAGAAGATACAATATATTGTTAGAGCTCAGGTTTGGTCTATATCCATGTGTTTCCTAATTCATGCATACTGAATCTTTAAATAAAGACATGCAAGATACATGAAAGAGAAACTCAAAAGATATCTCATAAGCATTCAGATCAAGGAACAAGAACAAAAAAACCATGCATAGAAGATTCTAAAGGTATAGATTTCCATGAACATATGGGAAACTGTTTTCATAAGAAATCAAAATTACACCAATAGTAACAAGTTAATATCATTGTCATGAATACAAGAATCAAAAATCAATACAAAAGAAAAATCAATGTAACTTTTCAATGCATGACAAAATTTAAAAAGATGTGCATCATTACCAGTTCAAATCCAAAGAGTATAATTATGCATTGAAATCATTCTATTCATAAAAAACCAATTTTACTAAAAGACAGTAATGGAGGTAAAACATGATCAATCATTCAAATTTCAGTTGTTTCGAATATAACAAAAGAATTCAAAACTAGTTGTTTTTTAAATTCATACTGAAGAAACTGGCATGACACAAAATCAAGTAAATCATTCAAGTGATTGCAAAGTTACAAATTTTGAAGTCTCCATCATTCAAGGAATGAAAATACATTTCTTTCAAATGGAAAGGAATGTTAATTAAAAATATCAGTTGAAATATAGCAGAAGAACAAAAAAAAAAATCAACTAGTAATCCTTGACATTTCAAGTATATCCAATTTTGAAATATTTAAGAGTAGCAAAGCTTTTAGAAAACAATCAACAAATATGAACAATTATTTTTGAAATAAGAGTTCAGCAATCTAATGGAATTGTCATTATATAGAACACAGGGTCATATGATTTCAATGAAATTCAAAAATTTAAGCAAAATTTAGAGGGAACAAAGTACCATCCAAATTACAATATCAAAAGCAAATGGAACCTAGTTCAAAACCTAAAAGTATCAATGCAAAATCAGATCTGCAAGGTATATCAAAATAAAATTTCTCATAACAGTTTACCTCTGAAGTGTTTTTAACAATGAATGAAAGATATTTCAAAAATTCCATTTACAAAGAAAACAAATTTTAGAAGTTTGGGAAATTCAAACAAAATTTGAACTTTCCAAGGAGGAAGGTGGAGAATACATAATGAATTCAATTTACATGAAAAAAAATCAAGAGTTGCATCAGTATTCAAATGCCTTCAAGTAAGTTCAAATGAAATATTTTAAGATTTAAGTACAATAGCAAAATTCACAATGGGATCCATGAATTATTGTGTTTCAATAGAAATAAATTCCAATTTATAAAGCCTCAAGTATAACAGACAAGTACAAAATTTCAAAGAAATCATAAAAAGCTCTAATCACAAAGCTCACACAAGAAACATACCCCTAAAACTTAGATCTATAAGTTGTTGAAAAGATTCATCTCAGGATCAAAACAATAAAAGAAATATAGAATCAATGGTTTGATTCAGAAAAAAGATGAGAAGTTTTCTTAAAAGAAATTCAAAGCAATCAAAATGGTGAATTATTTTTCATCAGAAGAGCTCAGATTGACTAGATCAAACAAATTACAAAAAAATTAGGTAGCCATTCAAAAATACTGGCAATGCATGATCAAAAAAATGCAATTATATTCAAAATAATGGTCTACTTCCAAAAATATCACAAGTGAAAGAAAAATGACAATGTACAGAGATCCAAAAAGTTTGGGAAAATCAAATGACCAATTCATAAGTCAGAAATGAATGGCATTAAAATAAGTTTCAAGCATGACAGAAACAATAATAATAGATTTCACTTTTTTTAGAGTAAGATCAAAATCACAATAAGTAAGTGTTCATATGAGCTTTTAGCTCAAATAAAAGGCTCATTCAAAGCATCAAAATTCAAGTGAATGAACTTTCGAGAAAAAGTTCTGGAACCCTAATAAAAATCAGAATCCAATCAAAGATCATTAAGATTTTAGAAACATTCAAACATGAAAATGGTTTGAATCTACAGGTAGTAAAATAAAATAAATGAAACAGATCAATGCAAACACATTCAATAATCATAAACATATCACATAGCTCAAGGAATAAATCATATTCAAAATTACAAATGCATGGATCAAAAGTGGAAACACCAGAAAAGGTTTATAAGAAAAAGTTCAAAAAAACAAATTTACAAGTTGATTAAATTTAAGCAAGTTATAAAAGCACAATCAAATAAGTTGAAATAAGTTTTTCAAAGTTTAAAGTAGTTAAAGTCAGAAATTAGATCAAAATGCAAAGTCTCGAATCAAATAAACAAAAATTCATAAGGGGAAGTAAAAAATGAACAAAGAAGAAATTTCACAAGTCTATAAAATTTCGAAATCTGAGTCAAGAAGAAATCCCCAAGGAGTTATAAGCTCAAATTTAAAATGGCAAGCCATCAAAAGAATAAATTGAGATCAAATTACAGCAATATTTCAGAAGATCCTCTCAAAGGAAAATAACAGGCATTGGAAAAAATTGATAAAATCAAAAAGTGAATCATTAAAAGCCTCTAAACAATGGTCAAAGACTCCTTTTACGCCAACACAGAATTTGAGTACAAAACAAATCCAAGATCAAACCAAAATGAAACCAGAACAAAATTTCAACTCAAAATCACAAAGGAAAGATAACACAGAAAGTGCAAAGAAAGAATAAAGTATCAATATAATTGAAGTCAAAATGACAATGATGAAGTAGTTTCAAAGCTCTAGAAATAAAACTTTACCATCCTTCATCAAAGAAGTGCCTGAATTTGAAGAAATGCCAATCCAAGAGGAACAATGGCGGCCAATAGACCACAAATTTCTTAGACAAAAAATCTCAAAGATGGAAAAGAAAATCCATAGTTTCACTGAACTTTAGAACCATAGAAACACTCAGAAGAGTAGGGAGCTCTCAAGAATCAGAAAAATACAAACACATTTTTTTCAAAGGCTACACCCATAGTTTGACCATCAACAAAAACCAAATGAGAATGCTCATTAGGGTTGATAGACAAAAACTCCATTGAAGGCCAAAAACATCAAAGACCTCTAAGGTTCAATAATGGTGCAATCAAATTTTTTTTAGGGCTTCCATCCAGCAAAGTGAGATCAAAACCAAAATGATTAGGTTTCAAATATTCCATAGTTGATCCCTAAACTCGACCAAGAGTCAACTACCAATAATCAATGCCACCAGAGTTAAATTATGTATGTAATGGCCCCAAAAACCCTAACTCCACTGAGTTAGTTTGAAAGAAGAGCCACCGACATTGCACAAAGGGTCAATTCATCATGGAGAAAGGGGAGCCCATATCACATTAATTAAGTTAAAATAGTCCAACACCATTCCCTGATCAACTAAATCAAATGCGACAAAATTATATTTGACTATAAGTTCAAACTATGGTTATGCAATCAAAATGCCTTCAACTATAGTTTGTGCTAAATTCGAAAAGGGGGCCCAAAATTCAAACTTTGACTTAAAACCTTGTTATATGCCAAAATTGCAGTTCAAAAGTTACCAAGTGTAACAATATCATTATCAAAAGTCAAATATATGCCAATGAAAAATCAAAAGGGGTCCCAAGACCAAGAAAAGTGGAGTAAGCCGGTAGATATTTTAATTGCCAATTTAGACTAATATCAATGTTACTTGGCAAAAGGTGGCCAAACTATAATATGATTTATTCAAAGGTGGTCCCCACTATGAGGATCTAAGAAAAGGCATCATTTCCATTTGCACAAAAGTGATTCCATGTAACCACAAGAAGACAATCAGAAGATGTCACATCAGAACCAAAAGTGGTCCCAATAGATTGATGGATACATGGGTGAATTATTTTACCAAGTATTGCAGATCAAATGGAATTTATTTTTCTCACTACACAGGGGATTATTTTTACATGCCTTCACAAAAGGGAAGAACAGACAAGAAGACAAATTTACATGCACTGGAAGAGACTTGCTCATCAAGCAAGATTTATTATTAGCAAATTATTCACCCATGCTTTTCTTAAAAATAGAACAGTCAACTTCAGTTTGACTGTGATGTAATCAAAGGCTATTAATGCCTCTTTGTATTAGTTTGTCTTTATTTTATTCCTTTATTTATTAATAAATAAAGGATAAAAATAGGATGCATGGGCGAATACAGCCTTAGTCTATTTTTAGGAAGGGTGCGTGAATCAATTTTTCTATATATTGTGTGCCTTGGCAAAGCACAAAAAGAGAGGAATTTTTAGATACAGGAGTGCTGAAGCAATTTTCTACCAGTTTTTCCCTTTGAATGTGAAGTATTTTTGCCTTTCCAATTATTTGCAGTATTGTGTATGTTTCCATTAATCTTGTGAATGTTGAATTCCCTGATTAATCATCTTACCCTGTTGCAAATTCAGTAATTTCTGCATGATATTAATGTGCATGTGTAACTTAACAGTATTGTTGTGATTTTTCCCTCAATACATCAAAGTGTTTACCCTTAATATTCTTCAGAAAATTGTTGGCTTGTGCATCAAAATTCATTCCATATCAATTGTGCATGTACTCAGTCAAAGACCTCATACAAGTTTGGTGTATCACCTCAGTTTTAATTTCATTTTTACAGTCATCTTTTACCCTTAAACCCCAGAAAATTAGTTTAGGATACATCAATAAGGAACTGGCCTTGATACCAGAGACTCACCTCAAAATAGGTATACCCACAGACCTGAGGTGTTTCCATTGTATCTATGAAAGAGAGAGATAAAATTTGCAAGCTTAGAACACCTGCAACCATCTCTCTATAGGGTGCACTTTCGAGAGATAACAATTTTTGGCATGCCCGGTGGGACAAGGACTAGAAACTACTATTGATGCATTCTGAAGATTCAAGATCCAAGAAGAACTCATCTGGTGACTCTGTAAATCTGATTTCAGATTAGTACAACACTTTTCAACATCATCAAATTTTCAGCTACAGTTTTCAGGTATTTTTCAAGAAAATCATATCTGTTATTTTGTTGTTATCAGCTAATTTTATGAGCAGTAGACCTATTTTTCATAGTTTCAATATTTTATGAGGTCCTACAGCCATGAACCCTCATTTTCAGTAGTATTATCAGCCAAACCAGTAGCCCTTTTATCCAATTTCCCCTTCAGACCAGTTTCATAACCCCTATCAGAATGAATATCCTTATGACCCAAACCTTGGAAATCAGTATGATTGTCAATATGATGATAATTATGTTGTTCAAGGTCAAAGTTATGTAGAGGGTTATGCTAAATGTGAAAGGTGAAGAGATCTTGAAATTGAGCTTAATGAACTTAAGAAATCATTTTTAGCTGTCAAGGAACTATACGAGAAATCATTAGCAGTGAAAACTGATAGGCATCAGGTTATGGAACCCTATCAAAAGAGTTTTCCCACTTACCTTCCCTATCAGAATTCAATGCCTATATATTCCCCTTGTCAGCCAAAGCAACCCATTCATCAAATTTTAAATTATCAGGCTGCTGCAATTCCTACTTTTCCTACCCCACAATCATGCATTGAACCCAAATTAAAGTGTCCAAATTGGCATTCAGATGTTGTCCTAAAAATAGAGTTTGTACCCCATCCCTCTCTTTAAAGAATTTCCAGTTAAGGCTGAGATTAGTCCCACTCCTCCTTTACTCATACTTCCAGTCCAGGAAAAAGAGGATCATAATATCATTCAGGAGGGACAACCAGCTGAAGAAAACAATAGGTTGGAGTTTTTACAGAACATAGAGCAATGGGCTTCTAAATTTCAGTTTGATCATACTCTAGAATTAGAGGAGCAACCCATTCAAAAGGTACAGTCTGATTTTTTAGTAGATCTAAAGTAGATTAGGGATGATCAACAGTCTTTGTGTTCCAAGAATAGCATGCATGAAAGCACCATACTCCTACAAACTACTAATTCATCCCAGTTGGTAGAACCTGAAGGAAATTTTCAAATCATTTCCAAAGATAAATCAGCTGATCTAAAGGATGAGCACTCAGTTTACAACTTATCAGTTTCCATGGTTGATGACCAAAAGGAAACAAATCAGTTTCAGAATGATCATGATCAAACAATTGAGTGTGAAGACCCTCGTTGTGTTGCATGCATGGAGATAGTTGCATTATTAGGGACTTGCAGTGTTTCACAAGGACTATTAAATGGTACTGCAAGTATTCAAGAGAAACTATTTTTGATTGAGGAGGGAATGAAATGTTCAAAGAACATTGTAAGAAGGGATAGAGTGAAAAAAATTGAAATTTCTATCGAAATGTCAGTCTTGGTAGTAGTGGATCAGCATATTAAAAATGATGAACAACAATTTGAAGATCTGAAAATATTTTCAAATAGTTTAAGGAAGTAGAACAACCATCTAATCATCTTCACGATGTTATGATTGATGAAATACAACAACTTGAAGAGGCTGAAAAAAAACTTAGATCAGTTTCAGATTGTCAAAAAGAATATACAACAGTTTATAGAGGTAGATCAGTTCTTAGAACAACCTTCAAAACATATTCAGAAAGAACCTGTGATTGAAAATAAGGTTCATTTTTCAGTACAGGACAAGAAGATTATCTTTTTTAGCTGTTTGGAGGCCATTTCCTATTCGGTATCTTTGGTTCACAACATGCCATGGAAATACAAGAATTCATGCTCATATCAGAGCCTAAGAATGAGCGTCAGATACTCAATAATCAGTTCCAAATCCCTTCAGAATAGTTTGCAGATCAATTAGAAATATTCTTCATGTTTTGGGATAAGTTTTGGAACAAATTCAAGGTACACATCTCATTTTCAGTTATGTCATGCTACTTGTTTTGCAAGCTTGAATTCATCATCTCAGTTCTGGAGAAAAGGAAGCTATTTTTCACTACCTATCTCAGGTTTTATTTAGCCTCAATTTGCAGGTGGTTAGAATAGGGTAGATTAGGATTTCCCTTTCAATAAGTGTAGTTCATGCACATTTACTTTTTTCAATTCAATAAGTGCACTTGTGCACATGATCTGGTTCACCAGATCCTTTCTATTTTTGGTGTGTTTTTTAAAAAAGGTAGTTTTGGTTGTATGCATTTGACTCCATGCCCAATGGACAAGAGCAAGGCACTAGTCTACAAGCTAGCAGATAGCTATCCCTGCAGGATTGCCAGAATTGTTGACATTTTTCACACCCTGTGCGAAAAGGGTCAACTCAAAACTTTTAAGTTTCTCAGATTGATTGAGTCAGAGGTTTGACTATGTTTGGGACAGCCACCTTAGAATAACATACAAATTTTAATTGTTTGGTTTTGGACAGTCTTGGAAGTCACGTTTGGATCAAACTCCAAATAGGCTACAGTTACAAAATGCCATGCCTCATAGATGCAACCATTCCATTTGAAACCCTCTTCAGAACTGTGTAACATCCATAAATGACCATTGCAAAGCCCTGAGGAAGGCAGTAAAGGCAGCATGTATCAGACATGAAGTTCTGAAGCTGCAGACAACAGGTTTGAAGGGTGTAGAATAAATTTTAGTCATCCAATGAAAATCAAAAGGTACATTTGATTTTTATTTATTTCCATACATAAGTGAATTATTTAAGTGTGTTGAGTTGTACAAGTTCATTATTATCCATTCAAATGAAAGAAAGTATAGAAAGGAAAGATATACATCTCATTACATGAAAATAGTTCATGTATTCATATGGAATAAAAGTACAGTGAACCCACACAAGCCATGGGACGTAACTTGTATGTACTAGAAATAAAAGATGCATATACTTAAAACTATAAGAAAATGGAGAGAGAAGAAACCCATCATTGCCTGTTTGGGTCGGTTCTCTTGTGCTTCTGGCTTTGCTTCATTTTCATCTACTTCGTCCTCATCCCTGGCCCCCACCAACAAGCACCTATGGACATACAATACATATTGTTAGAGTTCCAGGTCTAGTCTATATCCATGTGTTTACAGTTTCACGTGACTGAATCCTTTAAAGAAAGCACATGCAAGATACATGAAAGAGAGATACAGAAAAGAGTATCTCATAGTATAGTTGAATCAAGATCAAGAACAATAAGATTTGCAACAGATTCTAAAAGTATAGATTTCTCATGAAGATGGAAAATAATCAGAAGCAGATCAAAATTACACCAATGGCAACTATAGAGCCTCATTGTCTTGACACAAGATTGAAAAATCAAGTTAAAATTGCAAATCAATGGATACCTTTATGGTCACATGAATACAAGTGCACCATTATCAATTTGAATCCTAAAGAGAAATATATGCACAGTAATGATTCTACTCAGCTGACCAATTTTACACATAGACCAAGCACATTTCTCATTCAATTTCAGTTAGAAGTACACAAAGTATTACAAAGTATACTTGTTTTAAGAGGACTATAACTGTCATGACACATTTTCAGAGAATCATTCAAGTGACTTGATCAAAGAACAAATTTTTGAAGTCTCAAAAATACATTCAAAGAATGAAACCATTATAGCTTTCAAATGGAAAGGAGGGTTGTTAATCAAAAGATGGTTGTATCCTATAGCAGATAGAGCTGTCAACAAAATGGAGTTACTAGTCATCCTTGATAATGGCATGTATATCTAGTTTCTATATAAGAGTAGCAAATGGAAAACAACAACAAATCATGCCCAATTTTAGGTTGAAATAAGCTCAAAAAAATAAAGGAAACTATATGTTTCAAAAACACGAGTTCTACATGGTTGCAGTACAATTAAAGCACTTAAGCAACAATTTCAGAGGGCCACAAAGTATCATCCAAGCCAAGCTCTATTACAAATACATGGAAGCCTCTCAGAACCTAAAAGCATCGTGCATGAAATAGATATATGAAGGTTATTATACAAAGAAAAATCTACATAAGTGTCAGAAGTGTCATTCTTGCACAGGTTTACATCTATCTAGGAGAGAAAGTGTTTTTCAAAATAATGAAATGAAAGATGATTTAGATTTTCTGAAGAATATTACAAACAAAATGAAGCTGAATACAGAATTTTAGGCACAGATCTTCATTGGCAAATATCAAAGCACAATTTCACTTTCGAAGGAGGAACTTGTGGAGAATTCATAAAGAAGTTTCAGTATTTACATGAAAATAAATTCTGGATAGTTGCATTATATAGTCACAGGACCTTGAAGTATAGTATCACAATGCACATTTTATAGATTCTCATCTACATGTAGCAAAGTGCACTGGGAATGAAGCTTTGTGTTTTAACAAGCATAAATTCCAATTTATTAAAGGTCGGAGTATAAAGCAAGAAAATTTCAATCCAGATAGTCATATTAAGCTCTAGTTGCAAACTAGGCAGTAAACCCCTACAAGCTGTGAGGTTATAGTTGTTGAAAAGATATACAACTTGAGATAACAATAAATAGATATAAACAATCATGTCTCTTCTATTCACAACACTAGAGAGAACCTTCAACTACCTCAGAGCATTCAAAGCTCATCAAATTCAGAGAATATATTTTTAGAATGAGCTACAAGGACTCCGAGCATGAGACACCACTGCATCATTAAAAAATTAGGTAGCATTCAAAAATAATAAGCTACAAAAAAGGTGGATATATCAAAGTAACAGGAGTATTCACTGATAATATCACATAAAGAAAAATGACAGTTCATTTTTAGATCAAGAAAGTTTGGGAAGAATAAAATCCTGCCTCAACTAATATCTAAAATTAGAGTTTCAAGTGACAAGAAATAAAATAGAATAATTAGATTTCACTTTTTTTTAGAGTAACAAGCCATACAATGGGAGATATAAGTGACAATACATCGAGGTTTGTGCGTTATAAAAGGTATTCAAAGAATCAAAATTCATGACCATCAACTTTCGAGAACAAGAGTTCATCTCATCACTCTAGAGAAATAAGAATCCAATCATTTCTTAAGATTTTAGAAAAATTCAAACAAAATACAAAATATACATTGCAATGAAATAAAATGCCTCACATAGATCTACAAGCACGCTCAAATATATAAAATGATTCACATCCATCCTCAATAAAATAAAATCATATTCATTTTACTTGATTACCAACATGGAGAAATGTGGAAATTTGTAGAAAAATCAACACAGGTGCACAAATGAACTCAATATCAGTCAGATTAAACACCATCATGCAAAAAATCAGGTCACCCAGAAAAGTGGAATAAAAGAAGTGTTACAATGAAATTTCAGAACTCAGAGCAGTTAAATCATCCACTACTCAATAATGTTTCTTGAATCACACAAATCAAAAAATGCCCAGATTTGGGTTGGGTGTACAAATGCACAAGAAAGAAATCTTCACAATCTATAAAGTGAATCATCGAAATCTGGGTTGCAAAAGAAATCAAATCACAGCTCACCTTATAAGACCAAATCTAGTGCCAAAAGGTAAAGCCTGAATCATGAATACCATGCATAATCTCATACCCAATAAACTAAAATATCCTCTCCAGGCTACCATGGTTTTAAAGGAAAATTCAGATCAGAAAAATGTGAGCTTTAGCTCTAAAACGATGGTAAAGGTGCCTTTTGCACAACAAAATATGAGTACCCATAGATCAAAACCAAAACGAAGGACCCAGAATTTAAAATTTCAACTCAAAATCTCCAAAGGAACCAGATAACACATAAAGTGCCAAAGAAAGAACGAAGTATCAATATATTGAAATCAAAAGACAATGGAAGCAGTTTCAAAGCTCAAGAAATAAAACTTACCATCCTTCATCAAAGTAGTGAAACTCAAGAAATGCAAAGCTCCATTCTAAGGTCAACAATGGTGGCCAATAGACCACACAGAGAGTTCAAGACAAATAAACCTCACAGAGTTACTTAGAAAACACATCCAAAGTCGAGAAAACTGAGCTTTAACAGTTAAAGATATAAGTGAATAGAAACACATGAGCAGAATAGTGACAGCTTCTCAAGCAGAAAATATGAAACAATCAAATTGTTCAGATCCTATTTGGGAAACAACGACCATGAACAGAACCATTGAGAATGGCTCATTTATAGAAGAAACTCCATTGAAGGCCAAAAACATAAACAACCTCTAAGGCCCAATAATGGCGCCTGATAATTTTTGTCTTAGGGCTTTGCTAGCAAAGTGAGCTCGAAATGACCAAAATGATTAGGTTTTCCAAATATTCCATATGCCTAACTTGACCAACAAGTTTCTTAGCTTAATCAGAGTTAAAGTATGTATGTGTAATGAAGCCACAAAAACCCTAACTCCACTCAGGTTAGTCTTGAAAGAAGAGCCACCGACATTCACACAAAGGGTCAATTCATCGTGAGAAAGGGGAACATTATTTCAGAAGCTTAAATTATTATGTTCCAACTATAACTTCAGACTATGGTTTATAATCATTATGCCTTCAACTATATTTTTGCTAATGTGTCCGAAAAGGGGGCCAAATGTTTATTCAAACTAAGAGAAACCTTGTTATATGCCATTATTGAGTTCAAAAGTGCCCGAAAGTACCCAATACATTATCAAATACCATGGTAATATATGCCAAAAACCCAACCATATGAGGGGTCAAGGATAAGCTCAAAGTATAGCCACAAGATATTTTACATTAGCATTTCCAAAGTTTGACTTCAATGTTTTGCAAAAGGAAACCTCGTACTCTCCAAGTATACACGCATTAAAGGTGTCCCCCACATGGGAGCTAAAGGAAAAGGCATCATTGTCATTTACAAGAAGTCAAACCATGTAACCACAAGAAGGGTTGACATCAGAACACAAAGGGTGGTCCCAACAGGATAGATACAAGGGTGAATAATTTTGCCAAGTATTGATAGATTAATGGAATTATTCTACTCAGGTCACAGGAGTATTTTTTATTTTCACAAAAGGACAAATACACAAGATTGGACAAATTTGCAAGCATTGTTAAGATGAATCAATGTTCATCAATGGCCTTGATACAATAACCCATTTGTGCCAAGCCAAGAACACAGATGTTAATCAAACACCATGATCAATAAGATGAAATAATTTGCCAGAATATCTTTACATAAAACTTTGCAAACAAATGAGAAGCAATATCATTATTATTATGGAACTCAATGCAATACAATGAGAATGGGTCTTGCTTATATAGGCACAGGAATAACAATCCATGAACCAGTCAAGTAGACAAGCCATAAATCAAGGACATAACTAGTCATCAAGAACTAGTCAATCACCATAGATTTAGGATGGATAACTAGACATCAAGTATTAGTCAATACCATGTCAAGGAAAGAACTCAATACTAGATCAAGGAAAGAACACCTGGAGATAATATCCCCCTTGCATAAATGAAATATCCACACACATAAGTGGATGAGGATAAATGTCAATAAAGGTAAATAAAGTACCTAGGTGAACATGAGCTAAGGTAAATACTTACTCAACAAGAGCAAGATTTATTATTAGCAAATTATTCACCCATGCTTTTCTTAAAAATAGAACAGTCAACTGTAGTTTGACTGTGATGTAATCAAAGGCTATTAATGCCTCTTTGTATTAGTCAAGCTTTGTTTTATCCTTTATTTATTAATAAATAAAGGATAAAAATAGAATGCATGGGCAAGTACAACCTTAGTCTATTTTTAGGAAGGGTGGGTGAATCAATTTTGCTATATATTGTGTGCCTTGGAAAAGCAAAAACTTGAAAAACTAGAGGAGGAATTTTTAGATACAGGAGTGCTTGAAGCAATTTTCTGCCAGTTTTCCCTTTGAATGTGAAGTATTTTCTACCTTTCCAATTATTTGCAGTCTTGTGTATGTTTCCATTAATCTTGTGAATGTTGAATTCCCTGATTAATCATCTTACCCTGTTGCAAATTCATAATTTCTGCATGATATTAATGTGTATGTGTAACTTATAAGTATTGTTGTGATTATTATCCCTCAATACATCAAAGTGTTTACCCTTAATATATTCTTGCAAGAAAACTGTTGGCATGTGCATCAGAAATTCATTCCATATCAATTGTGCATGTACTCAGTCAAAGACCTCATACAATTTTGGTGTATCACCTTAGTTTTAATTTCATTTTACAGTCATCTTTTACCCTTAAACCCCAAAAATTAGTTTAGGATACATCAATAAGGAACCGACCTTGATACCAGAGACTCACCTCAAAATAGGTATACCCACAGACCTGAGGTGTTTCCATTGTATCTACGAAAGAGAGAGATAAAATTTGCAAGCATTAGAAAACCTGCAGCCATCTCTCTACAGGGTGCACTTTCGAGAGATCATTATTTAATTTGAAACAGTTGTAGAAATCATTTTTGGTAAAAGATAAATTTTTGTCTTATTGAGAAATTTGAAAAATTGCATGGTTAGATTGACGATTCCAAACATTTGCGCTAACATTCAAATTGGTTGTTGATTGAAATTTCTCTCTACATCAAGAGAGAATGAAAATTACAAATAAAGGATGTAAGAACCAAATAAAGGAGATGAAAGAAAGGTCCAAATAAAGAATATTTGAAAGGGGCTAAAGAGAAATGACGAAAAATTCAAATAGTGTGTATATGGAGTATTTTCATGAAGGGATGAAAGACAAGTCCAAATAAAGTAATTTTGGAGGAAGTGAAGATAGATAGTGAATGATTCTAAAGGAATGATATGAAATATATGAAAAGAGATGAAAATAGGTCCAAATAAGGAATATTTGGAATTTTTGAAAGAAACAAAAATGAATCCAAATAAGGAGTATTTGGAATATTTGAAAAGAGACAAAAATTAATCCAAATAAGGAGTATTTTGAAGATTGGAAAAGATGTAGAAATGAATCCAAAGAAGAAGTATTTAGAATATTGGAAAAGATATGAAAATGAATCCAAATAAAGAGTATTTGGAAGATTTGAAAAGAGACAAAAAAAAGGAGAACATACAAAAGAGTGTGGAACAAAAGTTTTACTAACATGCAAAGAAGAAAAGAAAAGAGAAAAAAAAATGTTTATGGAAGGTGGGCCTCTACCTTAGATTGGCTTGGACAAGGCATGTTTCCTATAATATTTTTTCTCCCTAGGTTTTAGTAGTATATCCAAGCAAGTGCGGGTATTATTGCTAGTTTTCAGCTTTACTTTACCCCCCCCCCCCCCCCCCCCCATACGATAAGTCAAATTTTACTCCACTCAAAGGATAAATTTGGGGTCGCCACTATGGATATTCATGACTTTATTCTCTCATAAATGTGTTCTAGTAAGTTGGATGGGGGGTACCCAATCATCATCTAGTTCACTCAAGGCGCCAACTACTTTGGGGTTCCTGTGGTACTCCTCACTATGATTTTATGGCCCCTGATCATGCACTTCCCACAATTACAATCATTAGAAGGGAATAATCTCAAATCTGAGAAGATTCAATAAAGTTAATTTTATTAAAATTTAAAAAAGGTGATAAAGGGGATTTCTTGATTCAAATAATAAAATTTGTACTTAGTAGTTTGATTGTTTTAAATGACCTCCTTTAGATTTGGTCACGCAAACAAGGATTAGTTAGGTTTTCCTAAGGTAGGTGTAAAGTACAAGACATAAGATGTAATCCCACATTTATGATTTCCAAAATCACTTAAAAAGTGTGAGGAAAAGAGAATACACATGAGCTTACTTTGATTAAATGAAAGATAAGTCAATTCTTTAAAAAAAAACTTGAAATAACTAAAAATGGTAAATCCGTAGAAAACAAAATCAGGAAATAACCTGAAATAGAAATTAGAATAAAACAGTACAGTACAATAGAAAAAGCTAAAAAAATAAAATAAAATAGAAAGTACAAACTAGTGCATACAAAATTACACTAGCACATGCACTTAAGGGCGGTTAGCCTTACATAGAACATTGATTAACTAAAAATGTAATGTATAGTACTAGTTAATCTAAGCTAATGAATATATGTAAATAAAGTAAATAGATGTTGTAAATAAATGATAAAGATGATAAAAACAACTATGAAAAAGAAAATGTTAAACCTAACGTGCAAGAGAGAAGAGGATAAGAACACAACTAACCAGAATATGCTCACAAGACGATGTCATAGAGGTGACTGGAGAATCTGGAAGCAGAGAAACAACTATGTAGGATCCCTGAAAAGGATGGATCTAGGTTGATTCTTAGGACTAGGGCACCTAGAGAAGAACCGGGCCACCTACATGCACTCTACTCTGGCGGAATGTGCACCCTTGGTTTGTGTAAAAAAATTTGAAACTAATCTTCACATGTTTGGTAGGTGGTCTGAAATCCTCATTATGTGTCACATCAAATCCCCTGTACTACGCTAGGTGTCATTGCTAATCCAAGATAAAAAGGAATACCCTCAAAACCCTAAACAAGCATCAATCCCTAAAAATGGAAAAATACATATGATAGAGTCAGACTAACCTAGCTTCCATAATGGTGGTCTTACTAACTAGAGCATTGCACTACATTCCAGACCCAAATGTAGTTCTGTGTGTGTGTGTGTGTGAAACATGAAATAGGTTTCTCTTGTGTCAGTCACATTTTTTTATATAGAGAGTTAACTATGTGTATAAAAATGTAATAGAGGGTGCATGGAATAGAATAGAATCCTCCCCCTATGTTGTGTGTGATGTAGATGTCTTAGCCTTATGCTTTGTGATGGATTTATGTAGATACAAGTGATCTCCAATGTAATAGATTGATGTAGCTCTGATGGGTGATAGTAGTTACTAGTTCTTGGCCCCTAATATTGGTCTCATAACTTTATATTTATAAGGTTTTCTTGATCTAAGTTCATAATTAACCCTAAAATGGCCAACCACTAAAAAGATAAAGACCTAAAATGGCTAGAAAGAGCCCAAAAAGTGGTGATAAAGTTCAAGAAGGATTGGGGCACCCATGGGTGCCCTAGTCAGGGATAAAATGAGGAAATATGATGAAAATTAACTGGGCATGTGTGAGGTGAGAGGTCAAGTATGATGATAGAAAATTAAATAAAAATGGCTAAGAGATGGGGGTTATTTAGTACTTTATTCACCTCAAAAACCCTTTAAATAGTAGTATGAGAAAGGGACTAAATAATGTATGAGTGCATTGATTTGGTCTACACTCACCCTTCGGGGGTGACCCATATGGGTCATTCGACTCCACATGTTTACAGCCTTATTTTCTTAATATCATGTGTTTGTGGACATGTGCAGTAGACCTTTGATTTTGTAGGTTACTCGGTACCCCTTAGTGATCTAGCTCGAAACATCAAGTGACAAACAGGGGCCAACAAAGAAACTCTAGCGAAACAGAAGAAAGTAGATTTCAAGCATTTGTACATCCACCAATGCCTAGTTTTACCAATGCCCAGTTTTAGTCGGCAATGCCCAAGTGCCTCTTCCCTCCCATGGGTAGCCCTATCTGGCTATATTCCTGCATTCTAGAATTTACAATGACTAGTGATGACCATGTTTGCAATTTGTTTAGCACTCGCACCAGCCCCTATTCACTTCTTGTTCCTTCATAAATCAGCTAATTCCTGTTACCCTCTTCATTTTTCTTAGGTTTTATAATTTGCATTTTTATTCGCTTGAGTCATTACTGTATTTTATCATTTGTCTAATCACATGTTATAGTGGTTATTTTGCAATCTATATTTAATTAATTTGCAATTAAATTAAATCATTGAGGGAAGTCAATAATCCTAGTCATAATGGACCGTCTCTCTAAGTATGCCCTTTTTTGTTCTTTACCCCACCCATATACGACCTCAACCATTTCCTAATTATCCATTGACCAAATATTTCACCTCTATCGTATCCCAACCTCCATTGTCTCAAATTGTGATGTCATTTTCACCATCCATGTTTGTACAAAATTATTCCATAGGACATGTACCTAATTGAGGACAAGTTAAGGATATCACCCACAAATATATGGTCAAACTAAAATTGTTAAACCGATCTTTGTAAAATTTCCTTTGATATTACCTTTGAGCACTAGCAACAATGGGTCTAAGTGGCTACCCTCTATTGAATGGAGGTATAACACTTCATATCACACCTCTACTAAAATGGAATATGTACAAAGAAATATATGCCAAATACCACCACCTCTTCTCCTTTACACTCCTACCAGTTCTTTAGTTCAATCCGTCGACAATGTCATCACCCACAAGACCAAACTATCCACACTCTTCGGGACAATATCCATATGGCACAAAACCGTATGAACAAACAGTAAATAAACACCGCTATGGAGCACAAATTTCAGCTGGGGGATATTGTTTTTCTAAACTTACAACCATATAAATAGAATTCATTGAAACTCAAAGGGCGTCAAAATCTTGCCACTAAGTTTTAGTACCTACAAAGTTCTCCAAAATATTGGTTTCTATTGCATATAAGCTTGAGCTTCTACCACCTTGCGAGTTCATCCTATCTTTCTGTCTCTTATTTGAAGAAATTTTTTGGGCCAACACATTATGGTAAGAACTTTACTACTTGAGCTTTCTCGTGAAATATCCATCATTATTAATCATACTATAATTCATGATAGGTTTCTCTCGTCAACTTCAACGACCGATCGATCAACACAAGTCTGATTAATGACATGGCCATGAAATTTGAAGATTGCAACTTGGGATCACCTTCTCTATATTTAGAAATAGTTAAGGTAGGTGATAGTATTGTCATGATATAAGGCCAACAAGACCCTTAAAAGCCCATGCATCATCAGGATTGCCACATGACATCGCATCATACTTGTTTTTGTGACTTTTTGTTGTTAAAAACTATAGTGTTGTTTTTCCACATTGTGAAATCAAATTACATTAGTATTGTGATTCAACCTAGGGAAGATAGGTATGCGCGTACATTCCCACTAAATCGAGCGCAACTTCATAGATGCAATGATATGTTTCAAGCTCATATATTTAAAAAATGTTTCTATGATATGATGGGGGACGCGGGGCCACCATACATGCACATGTATTCTTTTATTGGGCCATGCTGGGGGCATGGTTGCATTTTATCGGGAGAATAGTCATCTTGTCTAGGTTAGGGTAGAAAAAGTTAAAGGAATTTTCACTTTAAATGAGGAGAAAAATTATATCTGCTTTTGATTTCTAGTTGCAGGTGTATGTAGGGTTAATGGAGTCCTCGATGTTTCTAATTTAGTTTCGAAACCCTAATAATCTGGATGAATTAAAAAATTCTCAATTATTGGTTTAAGATGTAGAAAATTCACATATAATGACATTATAACTACTTGTTTGACACAGTCTTTCAAAATTTATGTGGATTTTTTTTAATCCCCAAAATTTCATTCCCAAAAGTTTTAGGGCACAGATTTAGTCTTAACTTATCTTCATTGGCACATTTTTGGGGTGGTAGGGTAGAGTAATTATTATGATGATTTATTGTGTGTAAACCATTGGACATGTTATTTATTATGCAAGTGTTGTGATGATGACGTTAGTAATGCCACTTTAATTTATTGAGTTTGACAAAATATCTCGCCATATGGAAATGGACAGTTTTGGGTTGTTTTTTTCATATTTCATGTATATTCTCGGAAACGAACTCTAGGTAGTTGTAGATAATGATAGGCTGAAATTTTAGAAAACCAATGTAATTTTTTTATTTCTCTTTGAATATATATATTATATTTGACAATAGACAACTTACTTATATTTATTTGAATAAACTTATAAACTAACTATTAAAAAATTAGAATTCACAACCACATGAAAGAAGTAGACCGTAAACAAAAGTTGATTTCATAGGAACATATAATATGAAATTCCAGGGTTTAATATCGACTGTGCAAACGGTTTCTCTATTATATTTTTTCGTTAATCATGCATCTTTAATATTATTATCATAGGCTCTTTTAGGTAGCATGCAGGGGATTCCTAGTTAACACCACTTTCCTATCCTAAAGGGGTACCTTTTGCTTTAGATCTTAGATTTAGTTTTAAAAAGATTATTATTTAAAATAAATATAGTAGCTGCTTTTATATTTTAACATCCCAGATATTTAAAATTGCACATTTTTTTTCTCTTTTGTAGTTGGTCTAAGTTAAAGAGGTAAATTGCATTATTGAGTAAGAGGATAAAATAGAGCATAGATAGAAAATATTATTTTGGGTGAGGAAAATATGAGCCTGGGAATAGGAGGGACATGAAGAGTTAATCCTCCATATTTTAAGTCTCACTTTCTCTAACTTTCATTCATGTTCTTTTGTTCTCTAAGAAATTACAACACCATGATAGAAATTTTGACACCATATAAATAAAAAATAAAATAAAATAAAAAATAAATATAAACCCAGTTCTCCCGATATTTTTCACAACACTTGTTCTCTTAGTTATGTAAGGGTCAATGGTAGTGACCTATAATTGTTGGAATAGTTTAATCACACTAATGAATGACTTCAAAGGGATAAAATAAGAAGTACAACATTTTTCTTAAGTTGCACTTTCTGTATTAACTTTGTTAATAATTATTCTTATATTTGTGCCTTTGCTCCCGAAAGATTTAGATATATTATCAGACCTTAATATATGTCAAAATATATTTGTAAATAGGTAGCCTCTTAAAAATTAACAAAAAATATAAAACTAGAACAACATATCAATTTAGGATATTAAAAAGTGTTGAGGTTCTATCACATTAGAAAAAATGTACCTTTGGACCATGGAATTGTCTATTTAATGACATGTTGTTAAAACACTAACTATTTTTAATAGTGTTAACTGAAAAATTAATTTTTAGTGAATTCATTAGCTGTTAAGGAATTATTGTAATCACATTGTTAGGAAAGGAGGTTCCACAGAAGGGTTCATGTTCCTTTTTCCACCCTAGAATGCATATTTAATCTCCTTGGCTCATATCCCTTTTAGAGACCCTTGTAAATTGATTTCCTTGACTCTCCCTCGCTTCGTTCAGCTTGAATGCCTTACTCCTTTGAAATAATACACTTTCACTGATTCCGGCTTCATGTAGTGTTGACTATGACACTTCATTGTTCAAAATAGAATATACGACTTGAATTTTTTGTTTTTTTTTATTATATTTGCATTTGGTGTTGGAATCAATGGTATTTCCTTCTTATGGTCGTCTGAGCCCAGTGTCATCTTGCACTATGAAACTGTAGGATTATTGTGATCGTCATTTTTTGCATCTACCAGTAGTCCAACCATTATAAAAGCCCGTGAGTTGCAGATTGTTTAAATCGTCCTAACATTTCACATAACATGGTGGTTAAAATTGCATTTTCAACTCTCGAAACAGTTAGATTGAAGGTTTCTCCTCATGCCTTCATGTGCAATGTGACAGTTAATCTTTTTCTAATTCTTCTTCACTAACATCCATGCATTCAAAGAATTCCATCCCTGTAGATTTGGTCGGCTTGTCAATTGGATCTTAATATTCCACCCCGACCAACCGAGATGTTAATATTCCAACCATCCACTAAATTATAATATTCAAATTGAAACATTCCCTTTTATAGCTTTGGATGAACGATAGGATTAAAAAAGGAAATGATATGCCAATAATATTTCTCTTCTTGTAATGCCTCACACAATAATTACACTAAACAACTTCCCTCAAATGTAATTCTTAGTATCTATGTCTGATAACCATAGGAGAATGAAGGTCAAATATTGTGGCCCGTGGTTTTTGACACACATCTTATCAGGACGACCAATGGGGAAACCCACCTCCCTCCTTATAGCACAACATAGAAACTCTAATTGTAAATGTGCATGACATCACTGACATAGTAAATATAAATTTACAATTATGTATCTAAGATATGTACCTTTGGGCTTCCTAAGATTTCTCTAAAGTACATTCTCATCACATCCTACACATCTTTCCCCCTTCCCCTTCATATTTTTTCAATATAAATGTCGCATTTTCATATATCTTGGCTGTAAAATGAGGAATTTTACATATGTTTTCCCCAAGATTTTTCACATTCCTAGACTTCTCCCTCATATCCTGTCTTCTATCATCCTCTTCCTCCTCACATATTTATCTCCCTCAAGTTTTAATTCATCACACATCCCGTTGATGTTCCCATCACCATTTCACAAACATTTCCATGTGTGATTACTAGTTGTGTACCACTGTTTGGGGGGAGATTCACTCGCTTTGAAAGTTTTTATTTAGCGACCAACATTCAAATCCACACCTACATTCAACTCCTGAAATGAAATATTCAAAAAATTCTTAAGTACACTTGTAACCTTTTTATTTATTTATTATGCTAAAAGAAGTGTTTGCCCACTTAGATCCAAGGTGATCACTATTGAAAAATGTCAGCAGTGATTGACGTTGTGATTTGGGCATTGCAAAGGCATCCAACAAATCAAACAATGAAGTTCGGCACACAAAAG
>JAHRHJ020000647.1:7500-20000 GCA_019776745.2 Taxus chinensis
TTGCGTGTGCATTTGTCGTAAGCTTGCCTGTTGGTCGCTAGTAATTTGATGTAATAATTTTATGTTTTTAATAAAAGTCATGCAAAAAAAAAATCATAAAAATAATGATAAAAATGTAACATGTGTGTGTGCCTGTGTGTGTGCGTGTGCGTGTGCGTTTGCGTGTGCGTGTGCGTGTGCGTGTGCGTGTGCGTGTGCGCGTGGGTGTGTGTGTGCTGGCGTGTGTGCGTGTGCATGTCGATTTAACTATGTGTGTTTGTCTGTGTGTGTGTGTGTTCGACCCCCCACCCCCCCCGATGCAAATGTATTGCATGTGTGTGTGAGTGTGAGTGTGAGTGTGCCTGTGCGATTATTCGAACCATGTTTAGTGTGTCATGACTATGTGTGTAAAGTGTGCATGTGCGTAGATAATAAATCGAATGCGGTATCAATGTGTGCATTAATTGTGTGTGAATACCTAATAAAATGTCTGTGTCGCATAAATTAAGCCTTGTGTCAGGCCATGTTGTGTGTGTTTTATCCACCGACTTGTAAAATGTGTGTGTGTGTGTGTGTGTGTTTGTGTGTGCTCGTGTACGTGTGCATGTGCGTGTTCATGTTTGTGTGCATGTAAGTTTGAGTGTGCCGGTGCCTGTGCCTGTGCGTGTGCGTGTATATGTGCGTGTGCCTGTCCATGTGCATGTGTGTGTGTGTGTGAGTGCGTGTGCCTGTGCGTGTGTGTGTGCATGCGTGTGCCTGTGCCTGTGCGTGTCGGTGTGTATATGCGTGTGCGTGTGGGTGTGGGTGCGTGTGTGTGTGCATGCGTGTGCCTGTGCCTGTGCGTGTCGGTGTGTATGTGCGTGTGCATGTGGGTGTGTGTGTGTGTGTGTGTGTGTGTGTGTGTGTGTGTGTGTGCATGTAGATATGGGGTCCCTTTCCTAGGGTTCTTTTTTCATTTTCACCTTTCCCTCACGGTAACTTGTACGCTATCGGTCATTGAGAATACATTGGCTTCGAGGTGGTCCCCTATTCAGACCCTCCGCGTTTTTACTTTACTTGTGAAGATCCGCTATAAGGCCTCCCCTACCACCATAGTATCAGAACCCACAGCTGGTCCTGAGCCTACCTACTATCCTTTCCAATCCCAATAGAGAATAGATATGGGGTCCCGAGGTATCATGATCAGGAATAGTCCACTTCACATACGTGTGTTGTAGTGTTGTCCCTCATGTTACGTCTGGTCGATGTCGCCCACCCTATCCCACTTTGAGTATCGAATCTAAGACTATATGGGAAATCCACAAGGGACTAATTCATTTATGGAAGCGTGGATTTACCCAACCACCAACCTTCAAACCGTAATGGCCATTAATGTTTTCTATCTTTCGGCGTGAGGAGTTTGGGAGTGGGTTGGAATCTTCCTATTCCTTCACCATGGTTTACTTTTATTCTCCTTCTTTCCATGGTGGGGCAATTATTCCTTTGTTGGCAGGACTTTTTCTTGGGAAAAGAAATCTTTCCTTCTTCTTGCTAGCCCGCTTACCTTCAAATATTATTGTTAAATTTTCTGTGTTTTGTCTTTGTACCTGCTCTTATCTTCTTTTTTTTTATTTTGGCTGGCCGGCTTGGGTTTGCAGATGGAGGTCTCTTTTTTTATGTATGGTTTTCTTCTATCTCTTTCGTGGTCTGCCTGCTTTATCTGCCTTGGCCGCGTGGGTTTTGTGGTGAGGAATATTTGCTTATGTGTCACATGACCTGGTTTTTTTTTTTATCAGAGCTCTTGCGACGGGTTCCTTGTTGAGGAGGGGCGTGAAACTTGCTGGAAAACGGGCAAACCTGACACTTTCGACACTGGTTGGGTTCCTTGTTGGACATATCCTTCCTTCTTACCCTGCTACGTGGAAATGCAGTGAACCACATCTCTTTGAGTGTAGTTTGGTCAAAGCAGTTTGCTCCTCGTGGGTGCTGCCACATCCATGCAAGAAAGATTCACATTTCCATGGATGTTGTTGTATGAGTTCCATGTTCCGCTGTAACTTTTTCCCTTTTTACACGTGTGGGGGAGAAGTGTTACAAGTTTCAAGACCACCTCCCTCTGCAGCCCAATTAACTCCTCTGCCGTGCCACGTGATATGATTGATTGTGGGCACCCAACACGCTTTAAGAAATTGAATTAGGCTTGGCTTGCTGGCAAAAAGGGCCTGTTTTAAGCGTGTCTTGTCCTTGGGAAGCGCATTAAAGGCATGATAAGCCCTAACCTCTCTCTAAATAATTTATTCCCTTTAGTATTTGGGTAAATCAATCTCTGTAATTTTTTGTTTGGATTCTGTATAATGGTTTTCAAATGACTATATAATCATATGCATGAGCTGATCTCTTCATCCCCCTTTTAAACGTTTAATCTTAATTACCTTGTTGACAAAAGAAAACTCTCTCCAGGTGATTCCCTTGCTTGATCGATCTTATAAATTGCTGTTTATCCTGTGTGGCCATTTTTTATCTGTGCACGGGTGGTCTCTGTAGAAAGTATGTGGTGTGGTGAATGAGTCTTGAGCTACATAGTAGAGATAGTGCGAATAGAAACAGGTCTCCTGACCCTAGAAATCACCGACTCAACTCCAAGATCATCTACACAAGATATAGTCTTATGATAACAATCCATCCTGGCCCTATGTGTAGACAACCAATCCATGCCTAAAATGACTCCATACGAGCCCAAAGGAAGTACGCAGAGATCTGAAGTGGTGGTGAAAGGTCCCAAGTTAACAACACACTCCTTTACTAAAGAGTCTACCGAGACCTTGGCTCCCGAAGCCATCTCGACATCCCAACTATGACCCTGTCTAACAGCCACCAGCCTGCATTGCTCTACTAAGGATGGTGTAATAAATGAATCAAAAGAACCGGAGTCAAACAATCCTGCTCCGTAAATATGTGCTCACTGAAGTAGCCATGCTCAAATACCTCCGTCTGCTGAGAGTGTCTGCAACCACATTCTCCTTCCCCTTCACATGATCTATCTTCATATCGTACTCGTAAAGAAACTTATCCAATGCCGTTGACGATAATTGAGATTGGGCTGTGTGAAGAGGTGGTGAATACTCAAGTGATTAGTCTTGAGTATAAATCTCCAGCCAAGAAGAAAGTGTCTCCATCGAGCCAAGGCATGGACAATTTGTGCAAGCTCAAGGTCATGATTCGGATAATTGAGCTCATAATCCTTGAGTTTGTGAGACTCAAAATCTACAACACATCCCACTTGCATCAAAAAACCTCCTAATCCTACCAAAGAAGCATTTGTGCAAACGAATAACTCACCATGAGGTTCTAGCAATACAAGAATAGGTGTTGTTGTAAGACATTCCTTCAATGTCCTGAAGGCCTACTCACACCAATTTGAAAAGATGAACTTCTTCCCTTTCCGCTGAAGGGAAGTGATGGGTGCACAACCCGAGAGAAGTCCTTAAAAAATCTCCTGTAATATCCTGCCAACCCCATGAAATTGCGTACCTCGATCACACTAGTAGGTATTGGCCAATCCATAATGGCTCTAATCTTGAAGGATCGACTGCGATACCTTCCCCAGAAATGATGTGACCCAAATAATGCACCTCAGACTGGAAGAACACACACTTCTCCAGGTTCCCGTACACCTGCTGCTCATGAAAATAGTGTAGAACCTGACGAAGGTGCTCCTTGTGATACTCATGCATGTGAGAAAATATCAAAATGTCATTAATGAACATGAGTAAAAAGTGATATAAAAAGGTCCTAAACACCCCATTCATCAAACTCATGAACACTGCATGGATGTTCGTAAGACCGAATGACAAGACTGTGAACTCATAGCGGCCATACCTAATGTGGAAAACTAACTTGTGGATATCTGCCTCTGCGATCCTCAACTGATGGTACCCAGACTTGAGATCGATATTAGTGAACACTGTGGCCCCCTTCATTTGATCAAACAAATCATGAATGCAAGGAAGGGGGTAAAGATTATTTATCGTTACTTTTTTCAGTTGATGATAGTCCACACACAAACACAAGGATCTGTCCTTCTTCTTCACAAATATCACCACTGCACCCCAAGGGGATACACTAGGATAGATTAGGCCTTTCTCAAGAAGGCCTTCAAGCTGTAACTTGAGCTCACATGGCTCAAGTGTGGTCATCCTATAAAGAGCGCGCGAGATAGGTTCCTCTCCTAGAACCAAATCAATGTGAAAATCTATCTCATATGGGGGAGGGATCCTTGACATCTCACTAGGAAACACATCTGAGAACTCTTGCAATATGGGGTGATCATCGAGTGAAGGTCCACTAGCCTCATCTTTTGACCTATCACTGACTCTAATAGCATACAAATGACAACCCCACTACGCACACCGCTTTAGCTACATAGTAGAAATAGTGCGAATAGAGATGGGTCTCCTAACTCCAAAAATCACCGACTCCACACCCAAATCATTTACACAAGATATAATATTACTGTAGCAATCAACTTTGGCTCTATGTGCCAACAATCAATCCATGCCCAAGATAACACTATAAGATCCTAAGGGAAGGATGCGAAGATCAAGAGTAGTGGTAAAGGGTCCTAGGTTCACTACGTAGTCTTTGACTAAGGATTCAACTGAGATCTTGGCTCCAGAAGCCATCTCGACATCCCAACTAAGACCCTACCTAACTACCACTAACCTGCAATGCTCTACTAGAGATGGTCAAATGAAAGAGTCTGATGATCTTGAGTCAAATAAAATAGGGATAGAAATACAACCAATGCTACATGTGGTCTCTATCATTGTGCCTTGGTGCTCTTCTTGGTGGTTCTACGACCACATTCTCCTTCCCCTTCACATGCTTTATCTCCATGTCATACTCACAAAGCAACTCCATCCAACGTATCTGATGAGCGTTTAGATTCGGCTGCATGAAAAGGTGGCGAAGACTCGAATGATCTGTCCTGAGTGTGAATCTTCGACCAAGAAGAAAGTGTCTCCATCGAACTAAGGCATGCACAACTGCCGTAAGCTCAAGATCATGGGTGGGATAATTAAGCTCGTGATCCTTGAGTTTACGAGACTCAAAAACTACAACTCTACCCTCCTGTATAAGAACACCTCCAAGGCCTGCCAACGAAGCATCTATGCATACAAAGAACTCACCATTTGGATCTGGCACTGCAAGAATGGGTACTGTAGTGAGATATTCCTTCAGTGTCCTGAAGGCCTACTCACACCTGTCTGACCAAATAAATTTCTTCCCTTTACACTAAAGGGAAGTGATGGGGTGTGCTATCCGAGAGAAGTCCTACACAAATCTCTTGTAATACCCTGCTAACCCCCATGAAGATGCGCACCTCTGTCACTGTAGTGGGTACTGGCCAATCCATAATGGCTCTAATCTTGGAAGGATCAACTGCGACACCTTCACCTGAGATGATATGAGGACACAAGTATTGAATCTCTGACTGAAAGAAAGCACACTTCTCCAAGTTCCCAAAAAGTTGTTGCTCAGGAAGACACTGAAGAACTTATCGAAGGTTCCCCTCGTGCTCCTCACGCGTACGTGAGTAAATCAGAATGTCATCAAGAAAGATGAGCATGAAGTAGTCTAGAAAGGTCCTGAATACGCCATTCATCAAACTCATAAACACAGCGGGGGCATTCGTCAAACCAAAAGGCACCACTGTGAACTCATAGTACCCATACCTCGTACGAAAAGTAGTCTTATGGATGTCTATCTCTATAATCCTCAATTGATGGTACTCAGACTTGAGATCAATCTTAGAGAACACCGTGGCCCCTTTCATTTTATCAAACAAGTCATCAATGTGTGGCAGGGGATAACGATTCTTGATCGTTACCTTATTCAGCTGGCGATAGTCTATGCACAACCACAGGGATCCATCCTTCTTCTTAACAAAAATAACCGGTGCACCCCCAAGGGGATACACTAGGACAGATAAGGCCTTTCTCTAGAAGGCCCTCTAGCTGCAACTTGAGCTCACAGAGCTCTGGGGGTGGTCATCCGATAAGGAGCTCGTGAGATAGGCTCTGCTCCTGGAACAAGATCAATATGGAAATCAATCTCATGTTGGGGTGGCATCCCTGGTAGCTCCTCTGAAAAAACATCTGCATACTCTCTCAAAATGGGATGGTCATCTAGCGATGGCCCACTAGACCCATCCTCTGTCTAGTCACTGACTGTGACTACATACATCTGACAACCCCATCGCACACACCACTTGAGCTACATAGTAGAGATAGTGCGAATAGAAACAGGTCTCCTGACCCTAGAAATCACCGACTCAACTCCAAGATCATCTACACAAGATATAGTCTTATGATAACAATCCATCCTGGCCCTATGTGTAGACAACCAATCCATGCCTAAAATGACTCCATACGAGCCCAAAGGAAGTACGCAGAGATCTGAAGTGGTGGTGAAAGGTCCCAAGTTAACAACACACTCCTTTACTAAAGAGTCTACCGAGACCTTGGCTCCCGAAGCCATCTCGACATCCCAACTATGACCCTGTCTAACAGCCACCAGCCTGCATTGCTCTACTAAGGATGGTGTAATAAATGAATCAAAAGAACCGGAGTCAAACAATATGGATCCATGCTCAAAAATCTATGCTCACTGAAGTAGCCATGATCAAATGCCTCTGTATGCTGAGAGCATCTACAACCACATTCTCCTTCCCCTTCACATGATCTATCTCCATGTCATACTCACAAAGCAACTCCATCCAATGTCTTTGACGAGCGTTTAGATTGGGCTGCATGAAAAGGTGGCGAAGACTCAAATGATCTGTCCTGAGTGTGAATCTCTGACCAAGAAGAAATGTCTCCATCGAACTAAAGCATGCACAACTACCACAAGCTCAAGATCATGGGTGGGATAATTAATCTCGTGATCCTTGAGTTTGTGAGACTCAAAAGCTACAACTCTACCCTCCTGCATAAGAACACCTCTAAGGCCTACCAATGAAGCATCTGTGCATACAAAGAACTCACCATGTGGATCTGGCACTGCAAGAATGGGTGCTGTAGTGAGATATTCCTTCAGTGTCCTGAAGGCCTGCTCACACCTATATGAGAAAACAAATTTCTTCCCTTTCCACTTAAGGGAAGTGATGGGGTGTGCTATCCGAGAGAAGTCCTACACAAATCTCCTGTAATACCCTGCTAACCCCATGAAGCTGCGCACCTCTGTCACTGTAGTGGGTACTGGCCAATCCATAATGGCTCTAATCTTGGAAGGATCGACTGTGATACCTTCACTTGAGATGATATGACCCAAGTATTGAATCTCTGACTAAAAGAAAGCACACTTCTCCAAGTTCCCAAAAAGTTTCTGCTCATGAAGACACTGAAGAACTTGTCGAAGGTGCCGCTCGTGCTCCTCACGTGTACTTGAGTAAATCAGAATGTCATCAAGAAAGATGAGGATGAAGTAGTCTAGAAAGGTCCTGAATACGCCATTCATCAAACTCATAAACACAGCGGGGGCATTCGTCAAACCAAAAGGCACCACTGTGAACTCATAGTGCCCATACCTCGTACGAAAAGCATTCTTATGGATGTCTGTCTCTGTAATTCTCAATTGATGGTAACAAGACTTGAGATCAATCTGAGAGAACACCGCGGGCCCTTTCATTTGATCAAACAAGTCATCAATGTGTGGCAGGGGATAACGATTCTTGATCGTTACCTTATTCAGCTTGACAAAAATAACCTATGCACCCCAAAGGGATACACTAGGATAGATAAGGCCTTTCTCTAGAAGGGCCTCCAACTGCAACTTAAGCTCATAGAGCTTTGGGGTGGTCATCCAATAAGGAGATCATGAGATAGGCTTTGCTCCTAGAACAAGATCAATATGGAAATCAATCTCACGTGGGGGTGGCATCCCCGGTAGCTCCTCTGGAAAAACATCTGCATACTCTCTCAAAATGGGATGTTCATCTAGCGATGGCCCACTAGACCCATCCTCTGTTCGGTCACTAACTGTGACTCCATACATCTGACAACCCCATCGTACACACCGCTTGAGCTGCATAGCAGAGATAGTGTGAATAGAAATAGGTCTCCTAACCCCAGAAATCACCGACTCAACTCCAAGATCATCTACACAAGATATAGTCTTATGATAACAATCCATCCTGGCCCTATGTGCAGATAACCAATCCATGCCTAAAATGACTCCATACAAGCCTAAAGGAAGTACATGGAGATTTGAAGTGGTGGTGAAAGGTCCCAAGTTAACAATATAGTCCTTTACTAAGGAGTCTACCGAGACCTTGGCTCCCGAAGCCATCTCGACATCCCAACTATGACCCTGTCTAACAGCCACCATCCTGCATCACTCTACTAAGGATGGTGCAATAAATGAATCAAAAGAACCGGAGTCAAACAATATGGATCCATGCTCAAAAATCTATGCTCATTGAAGTAGCCATGCTCAAATGCCTCCGTATGCTAAGAGTGTCTGCAACCACATTCTCCTTCCCCTTCACGTGCTCTATCTCCATGTCATACTCACAAAGCAACTCCATCTAATGTCTCTGACGAGCGTTTAGATTGGGCTGCATGAAAAGGTGGAAAAGACTCAAATGATCTATCCTAAGTGTGAATCTTTGACCAAGAAGAAAGTGTCTCCATCAAACTAAAGCATGCACAACTGCCGCAACCTCAAGATCATGGGTGGCATAATTAAGCTCATGATCCTTGAGTTTACGAGACTCAAAAGCTACAACTCTACCCTCCTACATAAGAACACCTCCAAGGCTTGCCAACAAAGCATTTGTGCATACAAAGAACTCACCATGTGGATCTGGCACTGCAAGAATGGGTGCTGTAGTGAGATATTCCTTTAGTGTCCTGAAGGCTTGCTCACACCTATCTGACCAAAAAAATTTCTTCCCTTTCCACCAATAAAAAAAATGGAGAAAAGTAGACACACAAATCTTTGGTAACCCCATGAAGCTACGCACCTCTGTCACTGTAGTGGGTACTGGCCAATCCATAATGGCTCTAATCTTGGAAGGATCGACTGCAACACCTTTACCTGAGATCATATGACACAAGTATTGAATCTTTGACTGAAAGAAAGCACACTTCTCCAAGTTCCCAAAAAGATGCTGCTCACAAAGATACTGAAGAACTTGTCGAAGGTGCCCCTCGTGCTCCTCACGTGTACTTGAAACCAACCTGATATCTTGAAAACTTCCCTCTAAGCCACTTAAAACCCATTGAACTTAGAGTTTTTCTCACCAAAATGCCACTTAAAACAGCTGTGCAAGAGAAAAACCAGCAGCACCAAAACTATTTACAAAACTTAAAATCATACATGCTCCAAATGGAACATGTAGAGTGTGCATAAGCACTTCTTTTACTGAAAGAAAAACTACCTATCCTACTCTAACTAGAAGCAAAAGTGGGCTAAACAAACCCTGCAACTGGTTGGGAGAAATAGCTTCCCTTTCTTCAAAAGTTGGCAACCATGCAACTGATTTGGCATTGAACATGGCTGATTGGATGAATGGAAAATCAACAAGAAGCTGGTCTTCTACCCAAATCATCAAGGTGTCAGGTGAAGGCAAATCCAATACCTCTTTTAGTTTTCTGCATTTGGATTGAGAGGTATGACAGCTGATCCTTGGTTCTTTGTAGCTCATCCTCATGCTTAGGAAGCAAGCATGACTGGTTGTGACTTCTCCTTTGTTCTAATGAAGTCAGATACCTTATTGGGCAAGGTATGGTCTTTTGATATATCATTAGCTCTAATTTTCAACTCCAAAAATGGATCCTTCTTGTAGACCTTCTTGGGTGGGTGACGTGGAATCAATGGTAGGACTTTTCTGCCCTTTCTCTTCCTCCAATGCAAATGGAACTATTTGAAAGATGTAAAATCTTCGTTATTGATGCAACATCCAAAGAAGTTACTTTTGCATAAGTTGTTACCTGCTGCAATACATTGTTCACTTTAGAGCTCCTCCATTGTAGCTTTTGGAAGATCAAATTCTCCAGCTTTGATTCAACGTGGCATGATGCAAACTAGAGAATGTTGTCCTTGAACTTTTTTCCATGGCAGTTCAAGTTTTTTCATTATAGAACGAATCCTCCAAATCTGAACATGATAATTTCAGCTAGCTCTCATCTAAACATTGTCCTAAGTTTGATGGCAAATCAAACTCTTGAATATACTTGCTCCAGTAAAGTCTATCCTCTTGTATGGTGGCCTCCAAATCTGCATTTTCTTCACCCATGGTATAACTTTCATCCTCCAACATGAAACTTGTGAGGGATCCAAACTCATCCCAAGCATTAGATTGTTGAGAGAGATGAAGTAGAAAGAAGCATGAAGGTTTTCTTGTAGCCTACTTTGCTCAAATCCCTTGGACCTGTAATTGTTCTCCTCACATAGAATGTGCTCCTCTTCTTTTGGATTTGGAGCAACTTCAGCCCTCTTCAAATGAAAGACAAACATATCATATAATGCTTCCTTCTAGCACGAAGTTTGTTAAGTCAAACTGGACTTGACCTCTCCATTTACTCCTCAAAGATGGGGTTTTGAGATGGATCTTCTTCAGAGCTTCCTTCTCCAATGGCTGATTTTACAACTTGCAAACTGAATCAGCATTTTCTTTTTCAAATAGAATGCCAACATGGACACCCTACTTTCACCAACAAACTACTGATTTGCTTCTCTTTTCACTCTTGTTACTGCAAAATTCAGTCCTAACCACCACTTGTTTTCCAACTTCAACATCTTCTATTGGCTTCACCATCAAGGGGATCTTTGTAATCCCAAATTTAAGAGCCCAACTCTTCAGACTTTGAATTTTTTCATCCTTGTTTGGCTCTTCTTTCTGCTGCTTGTTTTCCTTGATTGGCATTCTGATTTTTATCCTCCCAACATGGATTTGGGAATGCAAGAGGAGAAGTGGATTGTAACTCAATTGATTTTGCAAATTTTTGTGGTGGTGGAGGAGGTAGGAACTCTTTTTTCTTTGGAGGGAATTTCTGGCTATTTGGAAGGGAAAAGGATAGAAGAATTGAGATGGGGTGGAAGACTAGGGAATGGAGAAATGGATTCAACACTTGGGACAACAGATGGAGAGTTTAAAACTTAACACTGCTAAGATAAAATAGATTGGGAAAGAGGGAGAGAAAAGGCTATGAGATGGTGTGCTTACCTGTTGACAAGGTTGTTGAATACTCCTCTCATAAACCTTTAATTCCTTCAGTCCACTTTGCAAGCAATGGTAGTGTTCTAATCATGAAGTCTAGCTTCTCTTGAGGGCTGTAATGCCTTGGAAAAGGTCCCACCCATGGACAAGGTTCTCTACAACTGATTCTAAATGCTTTCATTTGTGCTTGAGCCCTAGATTGCACCATGTTTACCTCCATCTTTTGGATTTGTTCCAGCAGATCTGCATTTTCTTCTTGACTGCCCTCACAACCAGCATACCCTTGTGCTTGACATGCTTCATATCCAAACTGACTTTGGCACTGCTGCTCATATGGGTAGACATGCTTGATTTTGAATTTGATCAAAATGCTGATTTGGAAGATTTGTAAAACATGTTGGAGGTGTGATATACTACTGTTGTAAATGTGAATTCCATGATGGAAATGAAGTCATGATTGCACAACTTCATGGAATGGAAAAGAATGAAAATGATGGAAAGAAGAATGGATGGAAATGAATGGAAAAAAGGTCTACAACTTAGAGAATGAGTTGTTTACCAGATAGAGTCACCAGATGTGCTTTTGAAAGTGCCTCTAAAAGGCTAAATCTTTAACAGGAACACACCAACCTGTCAAAGATAAAGTGGAAGACCTCTAAGGTCCCACCGAGCGTGCCAAAACTGTTGTTGCAAATCAGCAGCACCCCCTGGATGTTGACTAGATTTCTAGTTTGATAATTCTAAGCATCCAGTGTGATTGCACAACATTGAATCCTCTTCCCAAGTGTGGGACTTGCAAAAATGGAAGAGGAATCTCCAGATTAGAGGCTGGTTCCTCAACTCCTATGATCAGCTATTTTACTTGCACAATTACAGAGGTTTAAACTCCTAAATCTACTCTAAATTCCAAAGGGACAAGGATAGAAAATGCAAAAAGAAAGAACTAATGCTAATAGGTGATGCACCAAAGGAGTGGTGAGCATTTTTTACTTCTACAAATTGACACAGTCCATAAAAATGCAACAAATAACCTCATGCACAAACTAATAATTGTAATGAAGGATCAGAAATTAGGCAAACAACATAGGCAAAGGATGAAAACTAATCACAGAGGCTGTATTGTTATTTTAATCATCAAAATCACTTACATTACAACACCTAAGAGGAAAAATAAAGTTGCAGCTCTTAGAAAAGGTCTGATATTCCACCAAAATCACTTCCAAGGTGAGAAAGGGGACTTGCAATACACAAAAAATGTTCCGCCCTTGAAAATGAGCCAAATCTGGCTTTTACAGTGCAAGGGACGAGCCCAGGAGAG
>JAHRHJ020000647.1:32500-42500 GCA_019776745.2 Taxus chinensis
CATAGCAAGGAAAGCAACTGAGCCGCTTCAAAACTTTCGAACAAGCTTTCACATAGAAACGAAAATGCATACCCAGGAGTCTGTACCAAAATTCCTTATTTCAAATAACAGAAGTCTCAAAAGACCTGTTACTTCCTACAAGACTTCCACGAAAATCCATTTCACAAAACTTCATGGATGAATCTACATTCCCACAAAAGGTCCAGCAATATACGATTCAGTCATGGACTCCACAGATTCGTTTCGATATAATAAATACATATATGTATTATATACATTATACATGGGTTGAATCCACAAATAATCCCTCTAACACTAATAACAAGGGAAAAACAACTTCCGCAAGGTCGTAAAGACTACTGGTAACACAACAAGTTTCTATTCCAAATAACTATAAAATTTCAATAACGAAACCCAACAAGAATCACTAATCACCACTCAATAATAACCACAACCAGAGCTTATAAAAGAAAAAGTTCGAATTTAACTGAACAATCAAACAGAATGTCCAGTCAGTATCCTTCCGACAGTTTCCACAACAAGAATAAGCATCAACAACAAGCATTCGACCAACGAGTAATCAACAAGCACATAACAGTAAGTCCTATACCCATCACAGAGAACAATTAACATGGGCTCACGCACAGAACAGGCCGAGCATCACATATCTGTGTTTCATATATTTCGACAATTTAATCCAGGAATGCAAACAAAGAAGTAGAGTTAAACAGTTCGATTTCCAATAAACACCCATCAAGGGATAAAGTTGAAAAACCGAACCAGCAAGAAGATACAGTGCCAATAATCACACAAGACCACCATAGAAAATTCATCCAATTCCATAAAATCATTTGAACAGAGTTGTTTCTAATGAAATCACTTGAAAGACAGCAAGATTTTTAAAGGTTAGGGCCTAACATGCCTGGATTGTTGCTCAAAATTCCGAAGCAGACCACAGAAAGAGCTCAAACTTCCTTTTCTTTTTCCCAAGTTAGAGCGACCAACAAAATTTTGCTATCTCCATGACATATATATTTTCCATGACAGAGAAAAGAGCAGAGATATTACGCTCATTCTTGCCATGCAACACAAAGAGAGACTGGTGCGAAGAACCAGTGAACAAGCAGAGAGAAAAACCGAAAATCGCGATGCAAAACCAAACAAACCATTCCAACTTTCCTCGTTTGCATGCCTTCTCGCGAGTTCCGAGCTCGACTTACCGAAGTTCATTAATGGCATTACTCCAATTTTCCCGCTTAAACTCCACTGCCACCGACCGCCAAGTTGGCGACAGACAAATGAAAACTCAAGACCATTTCCAAACTTTGGCGACCTGCCACGTCGGCAAGGTTAGCCGTCGCCTAAAACCTCCGCCAAATGACCTGTCCTTCATACTTATCCACCTCATTTATTTCCATAGAAAATGCCGCCCATGGTTCGCCACCCCTTCATAGGTCCCCCTCCATAATCTTCTCAGTTAGATAGGTTAGTATCTTAGGTTAGATCATTTAGGTAATGACATTAGTCTAACTTTTAGAACATAGATACTAACTTAGGACATTAACACATAGCCTAGGTCTAGGTTAGATTAACAATAATCTAACCCCTAGGTTAGGTTTTAGTTTTAGGTTACTAACCCTTAATAATTCCAGTTAGGTCTCACAGTCCTCAGTAAACTCAGAAAAAGACCTGTATCATACATTCTAGAACAGGGTTCAGCTCCTGTTCTTATTAGGCTACAAAATGTACATGTCAACTGAATTATTACCTGGTCTTAATCGAGACCTTCCAGATATACTTCGATATCGGGAACCAATTCATTTCACATGATCAACCTGAGTCATACTCCGGACTAGCTTATTTTCAATGCTTCCAGACCTTGCAACCTGTTCAAGGTTCGTGATCTAATTTTAATTCATCACGAACAAACTTAAAGCATTACTTGGATCAATTCCACTGATCCAAGGCTAGGTATTATAGATGGATAACTCTATAATTCATTCCGAGATCAGATTAAACTCAGGTCACTAAAATGAAAGAAATAAAAGAGTCTAATCATATTTTGACTCAGTCAAGATCTGCAATCTGCAAGAAATACAATACATATCAAGCATGATTTCTCAATCGAGGAACACATCCTTTTACAGAAGAAATCACATATCAACACTTGTATGCTCAGGAGAAAGTAACAACAGTTCAGGGTGTTACATGCTTCCCTCCTAAAAAGATTCATCGTCCCGATGATTACATATTCAATTAACCTTCAGGTCAACCAATTTATTAGTTCACAATACAATGTGACTATTTCCATATTGAATAGTTCCATAAATCAATGTCACAACACATTTTATTCAACCTGAATAATGTTTGCCTCAATCTGGCTTTCATAAATACATTTAAAAAAAATAAGTTCATAAAAGAATGTTTTGTCAACAGATTTCATTCTATTGAAAAAGAGAAGGAAAAGCAATTTTCATCTCTTCCATATTTTCCCAAGTTGCACTTTCTTCGTTAAACTGGTCCCACTGGACCTTACATTGCTGTATTTAAGGATTTCCTAAATGCAATTGGCGAGTTTCCAGCACTCGTGTGGGTTTAACCACGATTATTCCTGGGTCTTGGACCTGCAAGGAATTCCAATTTAAAACATGTGACAGATCTGAAACGTATTTCTTAAGCAAAGAAATATGGAAAACATCATGCATGTGAGATAAAGTAGGTGGTAATGCTAAACGATAAGCTACATGATTGATTATTTAGACAATTTCGAAAGGTCCCACGAATCGAGGTGACAACTTGGCAGCCTTGCCAAAAGTTATAGAACTCTTTTTAGGTTTAACACGAAGAAAAACCTTTTCACCAAGTTCAAACCTTCGATCAACTCGCTTAAGGTCAGCATAGCTCTTCTGCCTATCTATTGCTTCCTTTAATCGTTCATGAATCAACTTTACTTGTTGTTCCATTTCAGTGAGGATTTCTGGTCCAATTACCACTCTATCCTCAATACTATCCCAGCTAACAGGGGTTCTGCACTTTCTTCCATAAAGTGCTTCAAAAGGTGCCATTTTAAGAGATGAGTGATAAGTGTTGTTGTATGCGAACTCAACTAATGGAAGATACTCTTCCCATTTATATTGTTGATCCATGCAATACATTCGCAACATATCTTCCAACACTTGATTTACTCTCTCAGTTTGTCCATCCGTTTCCGGATGATATGCAGAACTGAAGTTTAGTTTTGTTCCTAAGAGCTGTATTAAGCATTTGCCAAAATCTTGACGTCATTCTAGGATCCCTGTCAGATATAATCAATTCTGGTACACCATGTAACCTGAAAATTTCGTGCACGAATCTTTTGGCTAACACTGGTGAATCATCCTTTAGATTTCCAGTGATGAAATGAGCTACCTTAGTCAGTTTATCTACAACTACCAGGATAACATCATGTTTATTCCTAGACATAGGTAACCCTTGTACAAAGTCCATGCTTATTACTTGCCATTTGTACTGCAGTATGCTATGGGGATATAATAGTCCAGCCAGGGTGCATGTGTTCCGCCTTAATCCGCTAACATTCCAGATAATGAGTCACAAAATCAATAACATCCTTTTTCATACCTTTCCAAAAGTATTGTTGTTTTAGATCAGCAAGCATTTTGTGATACCCGAGTGTCTAGAGAAAGGGTGAATTATGAAATTCAACTAACAACTTCTTTCTCAAATCATTTAGCAAAGGTACGTATACCTTGTTTTTCATAACGTAAGATTCCTTCATTATCAAAATGAAAACCTTTATACCTTTCATCTTTAGGTTCTGCAACAAGCGCTGCTTTTACTTGCTGAAAGTATATATCAGATTCTGAGGCACTTTTTACCTCATCTTTAAACTGAGTTCTTAATGTTATAAGAGCAGAAATGTGCTTCCTACGACTTAGAGCATCTAGCTACTCTATTCTCTTTCCCTTTGATGTAGCTAATATCAAAATCATATTGAGATAAAAACTCTAACCACCTTCTTTGTCTGGCATTTAGATTAGGCTGAGTGAAAATATATTTCAGTCCCTAAGTGATCAGTTTTCAACTCAAAAGGTTTCCCAAGTAAATAGTGTCTCCAGACTTGAAGCGCATGAACAATGGCAGCAAGCTCCAAATCATGAGGGGCATAATTCAGCTCATGTAACTTAAGTTTTCTACTTTCATATGCTATGACCTGATCATTTTGTAACAAAACACCTCCAAGGCCTTCCCCAGAAGCATCCGTTACAACAGTAAAGTTCCCATTAGGGTCATGGTACAGCTAATATAGGTGCTGAAGTCAACTGGATTTTCAAACTTTTGAAATTAGTTTTCACACTTATCATTCCAAATAAATTTCTTATCCTTCTTCTGCAATGAAGTTATTGGTGCAGCCACTTTAGAAAAATCCTTAACAAATTTTCTATAATAACCTAGCAAGACCCATGAAGCTTCTTACTTCATGCACATTCTTTGGTGCAGGCCACTCAGTTATTGCCACTATTTTTGAAGGATCCACAGCAATTCCTTCTTTACTAATGACATGACCCAAATAGTGAACTTCTGTATCAAAGAAAGAACATTTGGATAACTTACCGTATAACTTTCTTTTTCTCAAAATTTCCAAAACTATCTTCAAATGCTCATTGTGCTCTTCGACACTTTTAGAATAAATGAGAATATCATCCAAGAATACAAGTACAAACTTGTCCAAATATTCTTGAAAAGATATTATTCATTAAATTCATAAAAGCTGCAGGTGCATTAGTTAATCCAAAGGGTAAAACCGTGAATTCATAATGTCCGTACAAGCTGTTTTATGAATATCTTCTTCTCTAATCCTTAATTGATGATAACCAGATCGAAGATCTATCTTGGAATAAACATGTTGCCCCACGCATCTGATCAAATAGATCATCAATCCTGGAAGTGGGTATCTGTTCTTAATTGTTGCTTTGTTTAACATCCGATAGTCAATACACAACCTAAGTGTTCCATCTTTCTTTTTTACAAATATTACTGGTGCTCCCCAAGGTGAAACACTTGGTCTAATCAAACCTTTAGACAAAAGTTCTTGTAATTGTGTCTTAAGCTCGACTAACTTTGTAGTAGTCATCCGATAAGGTGCCTTGGAAATAGGTTCCATTCCTGGTTTGATTTCAATAGTGAAATCAAATTCCTCTTTTGGGTGGTAAACCTGGTAATTCCTCTGGAAAAACATCCTTGAAACTTTGCAACAGAGGGAATCGTTTCATGGAATCACCATCTTCTTCTGAGAATTCAGATATCTTTACTGCATATAAGGTACATCCTTTATTTTTAGCCTTTTTAAGTTGCATAGCTGACAGTCTTCCTAACTGAAATTTCCCGTTTCACACCCCTTGAATCTCTGCTGTTTCCAGACGATCATCTAAACATCTTATGTTCTTTTCAAAGCAGTCTACTTTTGCTTTATGGTCAGCTAACCAATTGACACCGATGACAATGTCATAGGATCCCAAAGGTGCAACATAGAGATCAACTTCTGTGGAAAAGTTAGGTAAGTCAAGGACTGCCCCAAAGAGACACATACTCACTGTATGAACAGAGTTATTACCATACTGTACAGTCCAAGATTTATCCATTTTCCCAGCTTTTCTCTTAAGTTTAGAAGCAAGTTTACTAGAAATAAAACATTCAGTAGCTCCTGTATCAAAAAGAATAGTGACAGGTATGCCAAATAACTTACTTGGAACTTCTATAAGTGTTACTTGCTTTTCAGCTTGCTTGTCTGCTACTGCAGCATGTATCTTATGCTGCTGATTATGATCATCCTTCTTCAAAGGGCACTGATTTGCATAGTGGTCCTTGCCACAATTGTAGCAGCCTCCTACAGGTCCCTTTTTAGGCTCAAAATTATTTCCAGCCTTAAAATTATCACGTTTTCATCCATAGGGTTTCTGCCCATTATTATAATTTTTGGAAAAACTATCCCTTACATTTCCAGCAGGCTTATTTGCTATCTTTTTCTTACTATTATCTACTGGAAACTTACTTCTATTTTCCAAACTTTTTCCATGGCCCCTTTTCTGGGTGCAAGTGAAGTTGAAGAAGGGTTTGCAATCTTCTTCCGCACTTCCTCTTTATGAGCAGAAATAGCCTTTAATTTCTGTTCTTGTCTTATGGCCTTTTCAACAACTCCTTCCATAGTGGTTGGGCTGTGAACATCGACATCTCCTCCTATCACGGGATTCAGTCCCATGATGAATTTCCGTATTCTGAACTTCTCGTCAGTTTGATACTGCGGTACATACTTGAGGAGTTTTCGTAAACCGCTCCCAGTATTCAGTTACCGTTAGCTTCCCTTGAGCTAAGTTCTGGAATTCTGTCATTTTCTGATCATAGAAAAGTTGTGGCAGCCAACGTTGCCTAAAATAGCCCTTAAATTGATCCCAAGTAATATTGGTCTCATCAATATTTAGCTCAGCTTTTCGGCTGTCCCACCACGAAGATGCTTCGTGGGAAAGTTGATAGGCTCCCCAAATAGCTTTGGTTTCCTCCGAGAAGTTTCTTATTGCAAAGTACTTCTCCATTTCGCTGAGCCAGTTCTCAGCTCCATCTCCTAATGTGGTGCCATCATATTTAGGTGGACTTATCCTTTTTATATCATTAGTGAGTTCTGCTGCCAATCTGGCCTTTTTGTTTTCTGGTTGGACAGGTGCATTCCCAGCATTAACATCAACACCCATATTCGGGGTTGTCCTCAGGAGGTTGCTGATTATTATTACCCTCAGCTTCTTCATCCTCCTCATTTCCCATCACCTGCTGTTCAAGTACAGCCAAAGCGATCTCTTGTGTCCAACAGGGCAGCAAGGATCTCATCAAGTTTTTGGGTTGTTGCCGCCCCTCCTTCAGGTGGAGCATTATTCGCAACATTCCCCCTTGTTCTAACCATTTTCTGTTACAAGAAAATTCAGGTTTTTATCAGATTATGGACACAATAGGTCCAAGAGCTGCAACCTTCAGCTCTGATACCAAGATGTAACATCCTCATTTTATACATTAGAACAAGTCAATTTTTTTTTTTTGATAATTGCATCCTGGTTCTAAATACATAATTTAGAACTCACAATCAAATAACCATTCTTATAACAGACAACCATATGTAGCTGTAATGACTCGGAGTACCTCCGATCTATTCATTCCATAACTAAGTAATCTACTGATCTATTCATGAGTAATAAGAGTTGGTGTTTTTATTTAACACTTCACTCTTGCGGTTCTCTTCCCTAATCTGGGATTCAGAATGCTCTGTCCAAGGAACCTAACTGAATAATTGTTACCATTATTCATCGGCATCTCATCCCTTAGACTAGGTGAATTAGGACAACGCAATCAGCAGCTTGCGATACTTTGGCCAAAGATTTGAAACATACTGTTCATGTCTCGTATTCCTTAACGGCATACTCGTCAATCTGGAATACGTCCTTCACCCCATTCTTATGTTATATAGAATGTCTTATACTGACTACTGTCAGTCCCCTCCTTCACAACTGAATCACTCGGAACGGATTAACAAGGTGATAACGTTATATGGATGCCCACGAGGATTAGGGATAAGATGACATACTGGTTCAACCCTGCAGTTAAACCAGTGTGTCAAGATACCCCGAATCTCCTAGGCAGCCTTATAACATGACCACGTTCCTAATCGGTCCCAGAGTAACTCGTTCGAGATCAAAGTGTAAATCTTAGCGATCAATGCAAAGGGTGTCGCCATAAGTCACCTGCATTGTTGTAACTTCGAGAAGATCCTAATCTTCTCGGAGGTACAACCCTGCAGTTGACTTGTGCCGTCAACCTTTAAATCCGCCTCGAAAAGATCTACTTAACAATGCGTTACGCACTTGAGTTTAAATTACTTTAAAGACGTTTTCCCTAAGGTTAGCCTTTCCCGATCCCTGGATTCTTCGTCTTAAGACGACCTTCCTCAATAAAACCCATTACTTGGTAGAGATATTAAGGTCAAGTTCTCTCATCAAGGAGTCATTAGAATACACCTGATTCTAAAGCAACAGAATTGGACAATATCTCATAACCTTCACTTGAGATTGCCATCTGAACTCCATTTGATTTATATCAGTTCTCTTAACTGAATTTATATCATACTTATTAGTATAAAGATATAAATGATTAAGAATCCAATTTAATGTTGTCCTGTCATACTTAGGACTAGGGATTAGTAATTTAATCCAGCTTGTTTAGCGTTTCTTTTAGGCTCAGTTTTTTTTTTTTTTAACCTATCTTCTAGAAAGACAATTATTTAAATTCCAATATTGCTTTTGCTAGAACAAATTAGAACTACTAAACACTCATAAGAATTCAATCTCATTTTCTTGCAAGCTTTCATTGTCAATCACAAAAGCATCCAAATTATACAAATGATAACAATGCCCCTTCGTTACATAAACCGAAGAAGGTCAACTATCAGAAATAGAATACAACACATAAGTATCAAACACTTATTTCCATTCCTTTCAAAACTATACAATTACATTTTATGCAACAGCATACTTGATACAATGCTAACGGAAAAGAAACATCTTTTCACATATAGTACATTATAAAATCAAGCTGTAATTCATTATAAATCAAATAAACAATCTGATCATCCTATCAGATCTGCATTGCTTTTACCTCTTACGGCAACCATCTGCAAAAATAGTCAACATGAGTCAGTTCAATGAACTGAGCATGATAAGCACTAACTTTTAAAACAATTGCAATCCATCAATTGTTTTCATTAAACACCCTGTTTAAATGAGATCAGATATTCACAAATAAGTAAACATATTCAGACTATGCCCTTGTAATACAAAATGATTACAAATATGTAACTCTATCATTGTTACAAAATAGTCTAATCACTTTCTAATATTTCATCAAATATTAAGAAACAAGGAACGAATGTACACAAACAATCATTGAATCCAAAATCACAACATTGGTCAGATTGTTTCATTCTTCCAAAAAGGGAATAACATAACAATTCGGGATTCCACCAATATGTTACAAAACAATTTCCCACTGTTAGACAAATATCAACAAATATTAAATAAAGAAAGAGAAAGAACAAACCATTCATACTTCCTTTCACATAAGTTCATGACTGTACCGTCTTCACATATGAAAACATTCAACCAGTATATAAATGAACAAGTTAGACAAGCCGCAAGCAAGATTGCTGTTTAAATCAAGAAATAGAAACACAACAAACTCAACTGTACAGCAAACTAAGGTTTCCTAAAGATCAACAATGACGTCCACATAGTATGCCAAACAATGCTAGTTCAAAAACCAATAACACTCAAGGCTTAGACACAATTCTTGAAGTCAAGAAATCAGACTGAGATAAACACTGAACATACCATATCTATTCTTACCTTGGCGCATGCAAGTCTAAGGTGTGGTAGTTCGCGACTCACCTCAACAGGGCCAGAACATCGAAATATTCAAGAACATACTCAATTCTTCTGAACACACAATCCAATCTGAAGTCAGCCAACAGTCTTAGTAAACTTCTACAGGATGATTCAATAAGGTCCAAGCAATACACAGATACATAACTTCTCACAACTTAGAATCCAAGTTGAAACAAAACTTGAAATAACATTCAAATTCAAATAATTGCAACGATTCAAATCTTGAATAAGTAACAATGGAGCTTATTTAAACATAAACCTTCAGGCATGAAGAAAATCAATAGGTACCGAATTCAAATCAAGAACACCGGACTGTAGTCTTGCCCATCTTTTACACAAGATTTGCACAGGAACGAAGACATAAATAGTTCTCCTAAAGAAGCTGTACCACAAAATCAAAACACAAAAGTAATTCCAATCATTTAACAGAGGTCTTAATACATGTCATTCCTTCCAACCACAGTTTATCGTTCACCAACTATTTAAACATATTCAACATTCGAAGTCAAATATAAATATAAACA
>JAHRHJ020000648.1:0-57195 GCA_019776745.2 Taxus chinensis
ATCCGCTGATCCATGGGAGTTGAAAATGGAGGCTTCCAAGCTAACATGTGTTTTTTCCCTTTGTTTCATGGTGTGGACAGTGGGAGAGGTGGTGTATGTCAGTGTCAAATGCAGTGACAAAAAATCAAATCACCGTAAGCGTGGATACATAGTCACAAAACCAGTGGTTATTAAGGCAAAGAAAAACCTTTGAATCAACTCCCTATTTTGTTGTTTCTCAGCCTATCTGTATAGGCTCTGCTACTTTTTTTTCCATCAACATACGTATTCATACTTGCAATGTCTCTGCTAAAGTCGATTCCTCAATACCTTAATTCTCCATTTTCATTTTCACTGATTGGGAGACCCTGTACATACCTCTGTTTCTCAAGACTTTCATTAATATCATGCAATGCCACATCACAAGAAGCTGTAGAAGAAAACAGAGAGCACTGTCATAATGCCATGCAAAAAATCTTACTCAAAGAATGCACACTTTCTCTTTCCCAAATCCCAACAGTGATGAGCAGGGATCCCTCCATCTTCAAAGTCAAATCTACCCACAAATCCCAACATGTGATTCAACTCTTCAGAGACTGGATTCACTTTGCACCAGGTAAGGAAAACCATTCGCAGAAACCAATGTATTCTCACATTTAAAGCTGATGAGCACATTGAGGAGATGCATGGAAAACCCTTTTTGCCTTTCACCTCGTTGTTGTTAGGCATGGATTCCTTCTTTCCTTACTAAGCTTGTTATCACTATCAATCTTTTGCATTGTTTAGAACGACTACTGAAACTTAATAGTATGCTTAATAATTTGAGTATTTGATTTCTCAAACAAGTTAGGAATAAATTGACTATTTCGGGTAGTGATAACCAAACCCACAAACACTCTCTATCCTGACTATGCGACAACCAATCTTAGAAAACAATATTTTTGCAAGCTTTAAACAACTCCCTAAAAGTTACAATTTCTCTCTAGAAGCGACGTGTGGTAGGCGTCCATGATCATCCATTCCTCTGTTTCATGATTTAAACATGTTCTCTAGTGTCTAAATATATCTCAGCAACCTTTAAACAAAATGTGCACCTTTGTTGGCATTTATTTTGATGCAGGTTTCTGAGCCCATTTGATGAGCTAGTTGTGAGAGGTGGTCGCTCAATGTTGCAGAACTATTTTGGAATCCCCTCTTTTTGATGTTTGTGGACCGAGAAATCGTGACCTACCACTTCAAACCTCTTCATTCTCACATTGAGAATTGTGAGCCATAATTAGTTTCACCTTATCTCCTTGTGAAGAATTTTTTTGCACCAATTTCGGAGCCACTTTAGCTTTCGGTGTCCAAGTGCAAATTGTCAAATTTCACCAACTTGCTCTAGAATGGTGCCTCTAAAATGAGCGGTGCATATTGGATTTTTCTTCCATTAGCTCCTTGGTGTTCTCAGCATATAGGACAAGAGGTTAGAAATGTGTTTCCTTATTTACACGGTTTTCAACCCTTTCTAGAGGCCATATCGTGGTCATTTTAGCTAATTCAAATTGTAATGTTTTAAGTCCTTCGACCCAATGTTTGACTCTACTAGATAAATCTTGCCTAGCATGATGACTTGTTGTGTTGGAAAATGTTGTTAACACTAAATTATCCCTCAGAACTTGAAGAATTTGAACATCGTGTAAAAAGCAATTAGGGTTCCATCAAGTTCAAAGAGATTGGAGATCTTAACCATGACGTTCGAAAAGGGGAAGAATAAGAGTGGAAGAGGTTAGAGAGTGTAAAGAGTTGGAACCTAAAATCATTTATTTTCCAAGGGTCAGAAATGAAAAGTTGATAATGATTTGGAAATTTAGATTTTGATCAAACGAATATATAATTTGCAAGAGGTAATAAACAATCATTTCATTGCAGCAGACGACTTTACATACGAAAATGAACAACACAACTATATGGTGTTGATTCAGCTTATAATGGCTTACCACAGATGCAGGTGCAACCAGTTTCAAACCCACGACCATATGTCGAAGTGGTATTTGTTTTCACAAGTTAAGGTTTTCTTATTGCTTCTTTTTCATTGTTTATCTGTGTAGAATATATTCAATATACTAATTAGTAAATATATATTAAACGTTAACACCATGTCTTTACAAGTAGAAACAACATTTTACATATTATATTTAATTAAGATCACCAAACTTAAGCGTTAAGTAAGATTAGATGTACTAGATGTTGCTTTTCGATTGGAGAATTATCTAATAATGTTTTATTTATTTTAAATGTCACAAATATCTATTTGATTGCATGTGACCCATGCAACAAAGTAAAAACCATGCATTTCTTAATATTAAATGTTGTTTTTGGATTACTAGGAAATTGCCAGGGGAAATTTTAAAAATAAAAAATAGTTATGAAATTAACCCATTTCTGCCAAAATACATATGTAGTTCAAGCATGATAATATATTTGCACGGACGACACAATCTTGTAATGTTTCATAAGGCACATATTCACATTGACGAAATAAATGATAGGGGTTACGTGTCATTATGTTTGGAATGCAATAAATGATAGGGGTTACGTGTCATTATGTTTGGAAGGCACATATATCATTGTTTGGAATGCAATGCTCAACCTTTAGATACGATATCATTTGCTTGAATTGTTTTAAAATACCCTTTTTTGATGTTTTTGCCATGTGAAAGGAATTTGATTCTTGAAACCAAACAGGGTAGGCACCCTTAAATCAAGACAGGGTTTTGAATCACTATTTATCATGTTGGATTAACATATTTTAAGTCAATTAATTTTGTGGATGGGCATGGATCATTCATTTGTATCAGATTTATACCTATTCTACATGTAACAAAAAGGTTTGTATCCTTGGCTTGTTGACAAACACATATACATATGCTCATACTCTCTCTCTCATCATATTCATATTTCCTTAAATTCATGATCACGAAACATCCAAAGTAGGCAGAATAAGGGTAACACTCCATGTTTAGGTATGCAAAGCACCTGTGCAGATCCAATATGACTCGTCATTATTAGTTATTGAGGTCGTTATCCTAGTCTAAAGTATGGGATCAATCTCTCAAAGGAATTGAATCCAGACAGGTCATCAGTTCTGCCCTCTACAATCTCTTGTGTTTATGCAATTTTTGTCAAAGGTTGTTCTATTGTGAACTTCCATATCATCTTTAATTTGTGAAAGTTGTTTCTTGAATATGGCTGAAACTTCCTACATAGAGATTAGCTTACTGTTTCTGTGAGTTTCCTCTTCCACAATCTCAATAAGTAGGGTTTGCAATTCCAAAAATACATTTGATCTGGTCGAGATATTTTATAAGGAGCTACAGTCTTTTTAAAACCAGAGAGAGAGAGAGAGAGAGAGAGAGAGAGAGAGAGTAGGAAGGCATTGCTTTTGTCTAGGGTTGTCTTCCACTAGAGGGTTCCAGAGACAATACTTAGACTTTCTTGAAGTGTAATGCTTCCTATCAAAAAGCTGGTTGAGTTCTTGCCAAGGGATGCAGTTGCATTTGTTGGGGATCAAGCTAAAAAGCTTAGAATGTGGTACAAGAAGCAATTATCAGCGAGGGGGGAAAGAATACTGATCTGGGGCCAGGGGAGACCTGGTGGATGACCATACTTAACGGATTAGATCGGTTATTGCAGAAGACATGTATGGATGAAAAATATTGAATGATATATCAGTGCTATGAGACAAGAAAACAATAAAAAATAGACAGTGCTAGAATTTAAACTGCAAGTTTATATTATGCAATAGTTTTGTACAAGATAAAAGAGGTCAAATTGGGTTTCCTTCTAATTCTATGCCATCTTACAAAGAATGGAAGAGTAGATTTATCCAAGAGTAGAGGATGAAGCTTAGGTTGAATCGTTACAAGCATGATTAACTGCTTTGTAACTAATCTTGGTTTTGTCATCTTCTAGTACCATCACTTTGCATAACAATGTCGACACTATCGGCTTTGTGCACCACCAATGAAGATGAGTTAGGATGTCACGGTATGCACATGTGCACTAAAGATGATTATGAAACTGTTGGCAAAGAGGAATCCTAGTGCAAAACATTTTTGTTATACCATTAATTGATCAAAGACTCAAACCCTCTTGGATCAGTCGCCCCTCTTTGAGTAGCAACGATCTCCATTGCATGCAGTTGCAGAAGAAGATGGGAAATTTGCTGGCAATTTCACTTCTGTCAACCATTTTTTTTGGAAGCAAACTTGATCTAGTTTGACAATCTCAAAGAGCGGAATCTCTTGTTGTCTTTTGTGTTTGAGCTTTTCATCAATGGTGTCATCTGACTCTACTAGAATATTGTGCTTAGGAAATTGGTAGAGAATGTAATGGAGTTATTAATCAATGTGGTATGTGAAAAATCCAAGATAAAAATATTCAAATTAACATCTCCCTGCATATTTGAGATGTATTTAATATTTCTGTACTAGTAAAATAATATGTTTGAATCTAGATGTGGGAGGAGAATCTCTCCCATTTATAAATTCCTTCACCACTATATCAACATTTCCCTCTATTATAAAGAACAAAAGTGTTGATCCATGAGAGTGGAAAATGGAGGCTTACAAGCTAACGTGTGTCTTTTACAGTGGGAGAAGTGGTGTATGTCAATGTCAAATGCAGTGCCAAAAAATCAAATCACCCTAAGCGTGGATACATAGTCACAAAACCAGTGGTTATTAAGGCCAAGAAAAACCTTTGAATCAACTCCCTATTTTGTTGTTTCTCAACCCATCTGTATAGACACTGCTACTTTTTTTTCCATCAACACACATATCCATACTCTCAATGGTCTATGTGAATGTCGATTCCTCAATACTTTAGTCTTCCAATTACATTTTCACTGACTGGGCGTCCCTATACATACCCTCGTATCTCAAGACTTTCATTAATATCATGCAATGCCACATCACAAGAAGCTGAAAGAGAGAGCACTGCCATGATGCCATGTAAAAAATCTTACTCAAAGAATGCACACTTTCTCTCTCCCAACTCCCAACAGTGATGAGAAGGGATCCCTCCATCTTCCGAGTCAAATCCACCCACAAATCCCAACATGCACTTCTGCCCTTCAAAGACTGGATTCACTTTGCACCAGGTAAGGAAAACCGTTCGCAGAAACCAATGTATTCTCACATTTAAAGCTGATGAGCACATTGAGCAGATGCATGGACAAACCTTTTTGCCTTTCAACTTGTCGTTGTCAGGCATGGATTCCTCCTTTTCTTACTAAGCTTTTTATTATTGTAAATCTTTAAAAATTTATTTTTGAGAATGATCCTATTAATAAAAAAACATATTGTCAATCTTTTACATTGTTTAGAACGACTACTAAAACTTAATAGTATGCTTAATAATTTGTTTGAGTATTAAATTTCTTTTAAGTTAGGAATAAATTGACTACTTGGGGTAGTCATAACCAAACCCACCAACACCCTCTATCCCGACTATGTGATAACAAATCTAGATAATGCGTACTGTAGGAGATACAATCGAAGATATATTTGCTCCTACCGTTGCGGGTTGGAATTCTGAACTGCGAGTATGAAACTCTTATAAAACAAGATTTTCGTAGGCTTTAAACCCTCCTCAAACCCTAGTTAAAAACTGATGGAGAAGAACTTGCTCATTTTGGCTCAGAATGGATTGTTTGTTCTTGGTTAGTGATTGGAAGTTGTAGAGGACTCCTCCATATTTATCCAGGTGGTATTTAGGTTTTATGACAATGTGTGGACCCCACAACAAATTGCAATTTTATGAAGAAGTTGTGTTTTCTCCCAAGTTGTGTACTAGACCTATCGAATAAATTGGTGTTTGAGGAATATGGGAAGTCATTAGACATGTCTATGGTGTTTTTATATCATGGTTGAGCCCTTAAGATTTCTATTGGATTCATTTTTGCAAGACTGGTTTTAGGGAAGTTTTGGACAATTTTGGTGGTCCTGGTTGCAGAGGTGTTTTGATGGAGTTTCAGTCTGAGTGATGGTGTCTTATGAATTTGGAGATGACCTTGAGGTCATATGATTTCCATCCATGTGTCATACTTGCATGTTTGAGGTGTTTTGGTGATGGTTTTGCTTTGGTTTTTGAGAACTGGTTTTGTAGGTCATAGACCTAGTGAGGAGAGTTGCTCTCAATGGTGGCTTCATAACATGTTTTGTTCAGAGTTGAAGGAGCTTGTTGAAAGAATGGAGTGGACTTAGACAACATGTCTAAGTGGTTTCAAAAGTTTGGTGAAGGTCGTGTAGGCCCAAGTGGTCTTGGTTTTGGCGAGAGGGCAATTTGGGTGTATTAGGCCTATTTGAGACCTAATGAAGGATTTGAGTTTGTGGATGTTATTTCCGACCTAATCGGTCTTTAGTATGGTGTTCTTATGATGTGTTTAAGTTGTTATTGTGATATTTTCCCTATGATGTTCATCCTAGATGTATTTGTGGCTTGAGTCGTGTATATAAGCATGTGAAGAAGACCTATTTAAAAAAATTGAGAGTGTACGGAAAAGTGCGAGCAAGAGGGTATCTTGAAGGGGTGTAGAAGGTCTGTGTGACCATCAAGACAGGGATGAGATGGTATTATGATGTTCTAAAGTGTGAACTGCTATTGGAGAGATAGGCGATTATACCTAATTAGCTTGATGGAGAAGTGCTTAAATGAGTAAGCCTAAAGGACATATTTGGAGAAGTTTGAGGAAGGAGAGCTTAAACAAGTTTCATCATCAATTGTTGGTGCAACATTCCAAAGGCAATAAACAAATCAAGTGGCTTTAGTTGATGCCGAGTCATCTAGAGGGTTGGTGCTCCTTGTGGTGTTGGTGCCTCACTAAACCTAGGGGTTGGTTCTCCTTGTTGGGTTGGTGCTCAACTAAATTTGAATCATTTCTCTGATAAAGCTTGGTTTCAGTGGTTTTTTTTCCCTATAAGGGTTTTCCACTTAAATATGGTGTATTTTTTTCTTGTGTTCTCATGATGCATGCTTATGTTGTCCACTCAAAATTCCCCTGCTCTTAAGAAAGTGAAAATTTAAAATTTTGAGTTTAAGTGTCTTCTCTGTTGTACTGATAATGTGAAAAGTCGAGAAATTGAGAAAATCTACGTTTTTGGGTCATTTTGTGTGTTTTTCGGGCCTGTCGGACATTTTTGTCCCGCGTGTCCCAAGTTCAATTGGGCCCTCTATTCCCCGATCAGCCGGTTTACCCGAAGTCTGTTCCTTTTCGGGCCCGTCGGAACTTTTTGTCCCAAATGTCCCAAGTTCACCCGGACCAGTTGTTCCATTTTCGTCCGATTCGGCCGAGTCGCGTACTTCGCGTACTTTTGTCCCGCGTGTCCCAAAAGCATTTGTGCGTCTTTTCCCCGCTTCGCCTGAATCGGCCGAGCCGCGTACTTCGCGCTTTCGCGTCCCACATGTCCCAAATGAACCAAGTGCCATTCGTGCTAATTTTTCCCGCTCTACCCGAATATCTTGCTTATTCAAATTGGTAGGTATGTATTAAATGCGCATTTATTACCTTTCTCTCTCCTAAACGGCTATATAACGAGTGAACCCCCTATGCATTTTTCACACTGCTTCCATGCTATCTTTTGCTCGAACCCTTGTAATCTAAATTCCTGCGCGCGTATCCATTTCCCTCTGTAATTCCTTCCCAAGTCTAGCTTGCAGCTCTGCCCTCCGAATTACTATCAACATGAAGATCAAATTTCAGGGGTCAGGAACAAATCTCACCACTAGAGTCTGCCGTTCCCAATATCGGGGACAGTGAAGTTTTCCATCTTGACTTTAGTGATTTTTGGTCGAGGATGACAGATGCAAACCCTACACCAATGGCACAGATGATTCATGACAGCGGTTTGGCTTTCGCTGGAGGTTTCCCAATCTCTGTGCAGTGTGCAGATACAGTGATTTCATGCAGAGCTCATTTCAACCCTGATTCGAGTGAATTAACCAACATACACGAGGAACTCATCGCCAAACTTGACGCTGCCACCATTGGCACTACACTGAGGATTCCAGAAATGGATAATGCCATAGTTGTTTCTTAGAATCAAGCACAGGCCCTGTTCAATCAAGACAGTGACAACTATAAGGCGTGGGTGGCGAAGTCTTGGCTTAAAAAACCATAAGAAGGGAGCATCTCGTCTATCCAAGACTCTTTTCCGGGCTGATTTCAATGAAGAATTGTCAGATTTCATAATCCTACTGGCTCGGGTTATGGGCTTACCCTCTACTAACGAGTTCCATTTCTGGATGTGCCCGCTCATCAACATGGTGTGCGAGGGAACTCAAAATATCAACTGGGCAGAAATCATCAGCATGAACCTAGCGGAGCAGCTGTCCAATGTACAGCAAATGAAGAAATTCTACATGACTTCGTACCTGATGTATACTCTGGCGGCATCAAGGCAATGGTTTGGTTTTTCTTACATTGATGCCCACAAGGATGATCCTGTATATGCCTACTGCCCGCAGTTCACCCTAGAGACCAGCAATCGCAATTTCCGAAGGGTAAATGATGCTTTCACCATGTACATGGTCAGGCTTCTTGAGGGTGACACTGCTAGAAGATTTTCTGATGAAGCCATGAACCTGATATCGCACTACGGTGCCTATTTTATCCAATTCAGAAAATTCTCCTATATCAGGCTTGCTGGCTATGAGAGCACCCCTCTGAGGCTTCCCATGTTCTGCAGTGATAAGATGGCTTTGATAGAAGTATGCAGGCAATTAGACAAATTGCATAGAACCTGCAGAGACAAGAAGATTACTGGTTTGCATTTCCCCATCTCTTTGGGAAACTACACTTGTAAAACAGCCCTGGATGCACAGAATGTAGAAAGAACCCTGGTTCCCATTACCGTTCATTTCTTCAAGCCCAGAACTTGCTTCGACTTGAAGAAGTTCATTGAGCAGAACATCAAGATAATCTATCATCACAGGGCAGATACAGAAGACTATTTGGCTGACTGTGCCGATGATTTTGAGGCTAGAAGGAGGCATTATGGCAGGTTCTCTCTACAATTGATCCAAGAACTCGGCTTGTACCAAGTTCCTGAAGGACTCAAGGATGACAACTCTGATCTATACTCATATGAGTATGACAATGTGGTTAAGCACACTCCCTTGGAGGACTTGGATTGGTTTCAAGAAAGAGAAAGATGATTTGGCTGAGATCCTGGCTCCAGTCTTAGTCAGGACTAAGATCTGGTTTGATAAGAAAGTTCGAGAGCTTAGGAGGCACTCAGGGGAATCCTCCTCTAAGGATGTTTCAACACCAAGGAGGGAAGCATCGACTCCAAGATCAGACACACCTGTGCAAACCCCTCCTGCCTCATCAACTCAAGGACCTGCAGCTTCTACTCCTTCTTCATCCACCCAGGTATACCAGAAGAAACTCAAAGAGGTTAAGAAGGAGCCTGTGGAAGAAGATCCCCAGAGAAAGCAGGTAGAATTGCCTTTGGGACTAGAGAACATCATTGTTCTCAGTGAAAGTGAAGAGAGTGAAGTGCCAGCTCCTACAAATGCTCCTGAAGCTCCAACGGATAAAGACAAGGAAGTCCAGAGCACTGAACTTCCAAGTGCTATTGATTCCTCTGCACCATTTTTCTCAAGCGCCCCACTCATGTCTCAACTTGAGACAACAGCTGTGCAAACCTTGAGTGCCATGAGCTCTCTGTCTCTTGGTCCTCTTTCCCCTCCTGCTTCTTCCTCCTCCTCTTTTGCATGGATGCAACCTCTTGTCGACAGTAGGAAGAGGAAATCTTCCTCTCGGAGCTCAGGGCCAAATTTTGATGCTGTGGCAGCCTTGTTAGGCACTACTCCTCGTGCCAAAAAAGCCAGAATCACCTCCAGGATAGTGTCTGATGCTCAGGGTCAGCAATTCCTGGAGATTGCTAAGCCTACAGTAGATAAATCAGAGCAGGACTTGCAGGCATCTGACCTAGAACTCTCAAGGATTCCTATGGGAGAGTCTACCCCTGAAGGTGAGATCCACAACCTCCAGGAAACGGTCACAAGAGTCATTGGGAGGGTAGAAAAAGGGCAGCAAACTATTGAACAGTTGGAGGAACAAGCCCAGATTCTCACAGGTTTTATCAAATCTCTTTTGTCTAAGGACAAAGTTTTGGACCCTACCCCATTGACTACTCTTCCGCCACCTGTAATTTTGAGCCAAGATGAAGTACAGAGTATCAAAGACATGCACAAGTATTCCGTCTATGGCAGAGCTATGGAGGCCATGGTGGAAGATATGCTTGTTGCAGGATTGAACTTCATCGATGAAGCTTTCAAACTCCATGGAAAGGTGAACAACTTGCAACAGAAGCTCTCCTCCACTATTGGGATCATAGATAAAGAGCTCAAACTTTGGAGCAGTTGCATAGTAGACCTCCGCCTCATGGGACAGACAGATGAGAACATTTTATTGGCGAGTAAGGTTTTTGATGATGCAAAGGATAATCTGTCAAAGTCCTGGGTTTACAGCGTGGAGTGGAAGATCAAAGTCTTGGAGGAGGCTTTGGGAGAACTGAAGAATAGCTGGCAGAAGGGTGAGGCTTTCAAGACACTGGTTGTATCTGCTTTCAAAGATATACATTGTCATCTTCAGGATGAAACTTCTGGTGTGCCTCTTTCCTTGCAAGAAATCAAAGCTCAATTCAGAGCTTTTGTCAAAGATAATCTATTCAAGGAAAGCTCCATTTCCAAAGAGAAAATGAAGGAGATCTGCTCTCTTCAATCTGCCATTGAAGAAGCAAACAAAGACTATCATACTCATGTCGAGTTTGATAAGGAAATGGAGAAGTGCCTCGGATTTTGGACCCAGTCTACAGCCAACACGTCAGTCCCTCGTGGCAGAGACATAGCCGAGGCATTGAAGAGATTCAGGCAGCGGATTTTGAAGTCAGTGGGTCCCTCCCAGTCATAACCACCTGTCTTCTTCTCCTTATTCTTCTCTTCTCTTCCATTCTTTCTCTCGGATTCATTGTAATAAGTTGAGGTATTGCGATTGGCAATCCTTAACTAATCTTTAGTTAAAAGAAGTAGTTACCAAGAGTAACTGATTTGTAAACTATATAATGGACTCTCCTCACCATTTTGTAAGAAGGAAGAACTTGGCTTATTTTCTGAAAGTGTAAATAAATCATAAAGAAATCAATACAGAAGGGCTTTTCATTCTTTGTCTATCTGATCTCTTTTATCCCTAAGCTTTTCATTTAATCTTGTTAAGATCATTTGTCTGTGTTATGTTAAGAAACTTTGTATTCTTGCAGATGTTATTTACAGAACTTTGTGTCTTTAAATTTCATCTTATTTATATGATACAAATGATCTTGTTTCAATTCACTGTAACTTCGCATACATAAAGAATTACTCTGTCATCTATAATTCTGAATGTTGCCTTTCTGCTCATTCTCGTATTCTCATTCCTCAGTCCTTTTGTAATTGATGATCCTTATAGAAAACACTTTCGTAATATCCAAGTTCAACCAGAAAATCATGTTTTGTATATTTGTAAATAGGTTCGTTTCTGAATAAGGGAACCTCTCCCATTAAAGAGGAGGGACTTCTTGTCCCCTGACTGTTGCTCTTCGTAAAGTCCTATTTGACGACCAACAGTTTTTGGTGACTCCGCTGGGGAAATCATATTCCAGTTCTATAATTATTGATCATCCTTTGATCTGGCGACTCCGCGTTTTACTCGAGGGAGAAGGGCCCTTGGTATTGAAGATTCTCAGTTTCAGCTTTTGGAGCAGCAGGGTTTTCCTTTCCCTTCAACAAGAAATAGAAAGACTCGTTCGACAAGCACTCCACCTGTTCAAGATAGAATCCCTACGGGTGGTATTCCTTCAGAGCCAATCAGTCCTAATCTTCGAGCTTTGATTCTTGCTGGTGTTGCAGTTCCTCTTCAAGCCATTTTTCCAAGAATGGCGGTACCATTGCCCTGGGGTCATCGTGTCGGGCCCCTTGCCCTTCCTCAGCCTTTGCATGAGTTACCCAGAGGTAACCGGAAGAACTTCCCTAAATTCAAAGGTGATGGTAAAGTGCATCCCGATGAACACATCGCAGCCTTCATAGTTGCATGTGGAGTTCTGGGAGTCGAACATGAAGATGTCTCCGTAAGACTTTTCGTTGAGACTTTGCAAGATAATGCTGCTGATTGGTTCTATCACCTTCCGGCTGGTGCTATCACTAGCTGGGACACAATGAGAACTAGGTTTGAAAACCGTTTCAAACCAGCAGAAGATGTGCATGCCTTGCTAGCCCAAATCTCTCAAATAAAGAAAGATTCACAAGAGCCCATGAGAGAATTTGTGGCCCGATTCAACAGGTTGATTAACAAAATTCTGCCAAATACTCGACCTGTAGATCAAATTCAAAAATGTTTCTTCCTAAATGCCCAATCGCCTGAAGTTAGTTATGCACTGAGAAGGGCTAATCTCGCAACATTGGCTGAGGATCAAACTCTTGCTGTTAGTGTCGAAGATGATTTAATCATGTCAGGGAAGTTGAGGAGAGACCCTTCCAAATCTAAGTCTGCTTCTTCCTCCTCTTCCACTCCTGGACCTAATACTGATCCATTGGTACAAAAACTTGCGAATGATCTCATTGCCATTAAGAAACAATTGGCTCAGCATGCTCCCTATGCAGACGTTCCAAGGAGGAATTTTCAGCCCAGAAATCGTTTGCCTGCTTCTCAAACAAGGCTAGCGCTTGAAGGACCTCCTATTAAAGTTCCTGTCAATGCAACCTGTGAAGTTGAGGAACCAGAGGATGAGGAGGTTAATGAAGATTGCGAGGAATTTGTTGAAGAGGTTGATGATGAAGCAGATGAACTTGAGGGATCTCGAGTTAATTTCTTCACCACTGAGGGCATTGATGATGGAGATGATTATGATGAAGTAGTAGCAGACATGAATAGCGAATCATACGCTGTCATGACTCGAGAGCAGACAAATCAGAGGGAGAAAGTGATGCAGCCCACCAAGAAATCTAAGGAGCAGCCGACAACTATCCCCGTAATTGCAAAAAGAGGATCTCCTATCCCCATTTCATCTACACCAAAGGTGAGTCCTGTCAATTCTGCTACTAAAGTTACTTCTTTTTCCCCTAAAATTGATAAACCTAGGATCTCAAGTGATGATAGCCCGTCCACTTCTGGGTCTTTTGATATTATTGATCACCTGAAAAAGACTAAGGTTCAAATCTCAGAGGCTGAGTATTATCAAACCCATCCCAAGGCTTTTGCTAAAATGATTCACTTTGTCAATTCCCATTCTAAAACTACCTCTAAAGGCCTTTTACCCACTCCTTCTTCTGCACCACAGCCTAATCTGGTAGCCGCTGTCACCTCACCCAATGACAAAATCAAACCATTCTATGTGACACTTCTTATAGCTGGCCATAGGCTCAGTAATTGCGTCATAGACTCAGGAGCATCAGACAATGTGATGCCTGCTAAAGTAGCTCATGCCTTAGGCTTGACTCTCACACGCACTTATGGATCTTGTTATTCTATGGAGAGTAAGGAAGTGCCCTTGGTCGGAAGAATTAAAGATGCACAAGTGGCTTTTGCTGCTTTGCCTGAGAAGAAAGTTTTGGCTACTATCTTAGTAGCAGATATTCCTCCTTCATACGGGATGTTGCTAAGCAGAAACTTCTGTAAGGATGTGGGTGGAGAAATTCAAATGGATTGGTCACATGCACTCATACCTGTTAATGGGCAAATGAAGAAGTTGCTGCCTGAGAAGCAATCTGAGTATATTGTACAAAAAACGGATGATCCCAAAGCACAAATACTCTATGAGGATATGGGGCATGGCAACTACATGATTATGTCTCCTGAAGAAATCCAACTCCCCAAAGTGTCAGCTAAAGATCCTAATGGTGTTTGGATTTTAGAGTTTGATGGAAGTTGTTCCTCAGCTGGTTCTGGAGCTGGTGTCATACTGGTGTCACCTGAAGGAATCCTTCATCCTTTTTAATTCAAGTTGCAGTTTGAAAATACCAATAATACAGCAGAGTATGAGGCTCTCATTCTTGGACTGCAGGCGGCAAAAGAACAAGGTGTGAAGAATCTTCTAGCTCGTGGTGATGCGGAATTGATTGTAAAGCAAGTTAGAAACCTCTTCCAGGTAAAAAATGGAAGGTTGAAACATTACCGGAATCAGGTTTGGGATTCCATTGAATTTCTTGATGCTTTCTCCATCGAAGCAATACCTAGGGAGAAGAATACCAGGGCTGATTCACTAGCAGTCTCAGGGTCACTACTGATACCTCATCCTGACTTCTCTCAAGATAAGTTCACCATTGAGATGATCCATCGACCTAGTGTACCTGATAATACAAATAACTGGCAAGTTTTCAATGATGATCAACACTTGCTTTCTTTCTTAGAACTCAAGGATAATTTTGAACAGTTGTACTTTGAAGGAAGTGATAACTTGCCTCGTGAAAGTGTGCCCTTTGACAAAGCAGCCACCCAAGGAGAAGAAACGGATCAGGATGGATGCATCAAACTCAAGGGAAACAAGATTCCTAAAGGATTGGTGAGTTTAGAGGAACTATTTGATAAACACGACAGGTATGTAAAGTCTAGAGCTTCTACTGGACCTCAACAATCAGCTGAGTATGACAAAATTAATATTGGGAGTTCTACTGACCCTAAGCTCGTGAACATTGGAAAATGTTGCACAGCAGATGAGAGGAAGAAAGCAATTGATCTTTTAAAGAGGTATAAGGATGTTCTTGCCTACTCTTATGAAGATTTAAAAGCTTTCCAACCAAAAGATATGCAGCATTTTATTCCTCTCAAACCTGGAATTAAGCCTTTTAAGCAGAAACAGAGGCAATACAATCCTAAAATAGCTGACACCATTTTTCAAGAAATACAGAAGTTGTTGAAAGCCAAAATCATTTTTCCTATCCATCATTCAACATGGATTGCCAATATTGTACCTGTTAGAAAGAAAAATGGTGAGATTCGTATCTGTGTTGACTTCAGGAATCTGAATCAGGCTTCCTTGAAAGATAATTATCCTTTACCTATGATGGATCAGGTCTTACAAGCAGTAACAGGATCTGAAATGTTGTCTATGCTTGATGGATTCTCAGGATATAATCAGGTAGAAGTTAATACTGCAGATCAACACAAAACGGCTTTCACTACCCCTTGGGGTACCTTTGCTTACAAAAGAATGCCTTTTGGGCTCATTAATGCTGGTGCTACTTTTCAGAGGGCTATGGATCTAGCCTTTGGAAGTTTGAAAGGGAAGTGTATTGTTGTATACCTTGATGACTTGACTGTGTATTCTAAAACAAGGGCGGATCATTTTCAGCACCTGGAGACAGTTCTGCTAAGATGTAGAGAACATGGGATCTCTTTGAATCCTAAAAAATCTGTCTTTTGTGTCACAGAGGGGAAATTATTAGGGCACATTGTCTCCAAAGATGGTATTAAGATTGATCCTGAGCGAGTTCAAGCTATTCAGCAAATTCCTCTCCCAACCAGCAAAAAGGGCGTGCACTCTTTCTTTGGTAAGATCAATTTTTTGAGAAGGTTCATCCCTGATTTTGCAGAGTTAACTTTGAATATTTCCCAAATGATGAAAGGTAAACAAATGTTTGGTTGGTCTTCTGAAGGGAAAGAATCCTTTGAAGGTATTAAAAGAGCCATTGCTAAAACTCCTGTTTTAGCATGTCCAGATTTCAGCAAAGATTTTATTATCTATTGCTACGCCACAGATAACACCTTAGCTGCTGTTTTGACTCAGGAAGATTCTAATGAGCACGAACTCCCAATTGCATTCATGAGCTATATTCTGAAAGATCATGAGTTAAAATACACCATGATGGAAAAACATGCTTTTGCAGTGGTTAAAGCTGTCAAGCAGTTTCGTTTTTACATTCTTAACTCTCACTCCACGGTGTTGGTACCAGATACAACTGTTAAGTCAATTCTCACACAGCAGGAATTTGGATCCAAGAGAGGGAACTGGGTGGCTAAGGTCCAAGAATATGATATTGACATCAAACCGACCAAGCTCGTCCGTGGAAAAGGCCTTTGTGAGCTCATTGCTGAAGGAGCTAGACATGAGTTACTGGAGGATAAAGTTGGTCTTCCTACCGTTCTGTTTCTTAGCTCAGTTGATGAATGGTATGCTGATATCACCCATTTTCTCACCTACGGAGAATGCCCCTCTCATTTGACTGCCAAAGAAAAGAGGACTGTTAAACTAAGGTCAGTGCAATATGTGTTGTGGGAAAACGCCTTGTTTAAACGTGGGTTAGATGGAAGGTTTTTGAAATGTGTGGACAAGGAACAGCAGAAAAAGCTACTCTCAGCTTTTCATGATCAGGCATGTGGAGGGCACTACTCATCAACTGTCACTGCTCATAAGATACTTCGTGGAGGATATTACTGGCCTACCTTGTTCAGAGATGCATCAAAGTGGGTTGATAAATGTGAGGCTTGTCAGACTTTCGTGGGTAGACCCAAATTGGCCTCTTTGCCTCTTAAGCCAGTTGTAATTGAAGAACCTTTTCAACAGTGGGGTTTGGACTTCATTGGAACACTTAATCCCTCTTCTAGTGCTGGTCATACTCATGTATTAACTGCCACAGATTATTTCACCAAATGGGTAGAAGCCATTCCAGTAAAGAGTACTACTTCTGAAGTGGTGTGCAGTTTCATCAAAGAAAACATCTTGGTAAGGTATGGTGTACCAAACAAGATTGTGACAGATAATGCTTCGAATTTTTCTTCAACCGAGATAATGGATTTTTGCTATGGATATGGCATCTCCTTGGCTCACTCCTCAGATTACTATCCTCAGGGAAATGGACAAGCAGAATCCACTAATAAAAATCTGGTGACCATAATAAGGAAATTAGTCAATGAGTCTCAACGAAACTGGCACAAGAAACTCTATGATGCTCTTTGGGCAGACAGGATCACACCTAACAGAGCAATTGGAATGTCTCCTTTTCAAGTGGTATATGGAGTAGAAGCTCAATTGCCAGTAACAATGGAGCTACCAGCCTTGCATCTAATGAAGGCCATTGAAGATACCAGTTTCAATGATGCTTTGGATAAGAGAATTATGTACCTTCACAAATTGAATGAGGACAGATTGGAAGTTGCTGATAAGATATCTGCTCACCAGCAGAAAGTAAAGGTCCTGTTTGATAAGAAAGCCAGGTTCAGAGATTTCCAAGTTGGAGACACTGTTTTGTTGTGGGATAAAAGGCATGAACCTCGTGGCAGCCATGGCAAGTTTGATTCCCTTTGGCTCGGACCTTTCAAGATCAGGCACTTTGCTGGTAAGAATTCTTTTTACCTTGATTATATGGATGGTTCTCCTCTCCCACTTCCTTATAGTGGGCAGTACCTGAAATTGTTCAAGTCATAGGTGATTAGGGAGTCCCTTTGTATATTCTGTATAGCGTTTTGTTTTCCTTTCCTTTTGTTTTGGTGTGTTGTCCTCTGTATTGGTTTACTTTTTGACTCCGTGGCCCAATGGATAAGGTACTGGTCTGCTTTCCGAGTTTTTCTAAGTTCTTGCCTTGTCTCATTCCTTGAATTTATGCCAAGTCATCCCCAGAAGGATCCAGCTATTGTCCACTCAAAATTCCCCTGCTCTTAAGAAAGTGAAAATTTAAAATTTTGAGTTTAAGTGTCTTCTCTGTTGTACTGATAATGTGAAAAGTCGAGAAATTGAGAAAATCTACGTTTTTGGGTCATTTTGTGTGTTTTTCGGGCCTGTCGGACATTTTTGTCCCGCGTGTCCCAAGTTCAATTGGGCCCTCTGTTCCCCGATCGGCCGGTTTACCCGAAGTTTGTTCTTTTCGGGCCCGAAACTTTTTGTCCCAAATGTCCCAAGTTCACCCGGACAAGTTGTTCCATTTTTTCGCCCGAACCGCGTCGTCCCAAATGTCCCAAGTTCGGACCCCACAGCCCGATCGGCCGAGTCGCGTACTTCGCGTACTTTTGTCCCGCATGTCCCAAAAGAGCATTTGTGCGTCTTTTCCCCGCTTCGCCCGAATCGGCCGAGCCGCGTACTTCGCGCTTTCGCGTCCCCCATGTCCCAAATAAACCAAGTGCCATTCGTGCTAATTTTTCCCGCTCTACCCGAATATCTTTCTTATTCAAATTGGTAGGTATGTATTAAATGCGCATTTATTACCTTTCTCTCTCCTAAACGGCTATATAACGAGCGAACCCCCTATGCGTTTTTCACACTGCTTTCCATGCTATCTTTTGCTCGAACCCTTGCAATCTAAATTCCTGTGCGCGTATCCATTCCCTCTGTAATTCCTTCCCAAGTCTAGCTTGCAGCTCTGCCCTCCAAATTACTATCAACATGAAGATCAAATTTCAGGGGCAGGAACAAATCTCACCACTAGAGTCTGTCGTTCCCGATATCGGGGACAGTGAAGTTCGCCACCTTGACTTTGGTGATTTTTGGTCGAGGATGACAGATGCAAACCCTACACCAATGGCACAGATGATTCATGACAGTGGTTTGGCTTTCGCTGGAGGTTTCCCAATCTCGGTGCAATGTGCAGATACAGTGCTTTCATGCGGAGCTCATTTCAACCCTGATTCGAGTGAATTGACCAACATACACGGGGAGCTCATCGCCAAACTTGACGCTGCCACCATTGGCACTGCACTGAGGATTCCAGAAATGGATAATGCCATAGTTGTTTCCCAGAATCAAGCACAGGCCCTGTTCAATCAAGACAGTGACAACTACAAGGCGCGGGTGGCGAAGTCTTGGCTTAAAAACCCTAAGAAGGGAGCATCTCGTTTATCCAAGACTCTTTTCCGGGTAGATTTCAATGAAGAATTGTCAGATTTCATAATCCTACTGGCTCGGGTTATGGGCTTACCCTCTACTAACGAGTTCCATTTCTGGATGTGCCCGCTCATCAACATGGTGTGCGAGGGAACTCAAAATATCAACTGGGCAGAAATCATCAGCATGAACCTAGCGGAGCAGCTGTCCAATGTACAGCAAACGAAGAAATTCTACATGACTTCGTACCTGATGTATACTCTGGCGGCATCAAGGCAATGGTTTGGTTTTTCTTACATTGATGCCCACAAGGATGATCCTGTATATGCCTACTGCCCGCAGTTCACCCTAGAGACCAGCAATCGCAATTTCCGAAGGGTGAATGATGCTTTCACCATGTACATGGTCAGACTTCTTGAGGGTGACACTGCTAGAAGATTTTCTGATGAAGCCATGAACCTGATATCGCACTACGGTGCCTATTTTATCCAATTCAGAAAATTCTCCTATATCAGGCTTGCTGGCTATGAGAGCACTCCTCTGAGGCTTCCTATGTTCTGCAGTGACAAGATGGCTCTGATAGAAGTATGCAGGCAATTAGACAAATTGCATAGAACCTGCAGAGACAAGAAGATTACTGGTTTGCACTTTCCCCATCTCTTTGGGAAACTACACTTGTAAAACAGCCCTGGATGCACAGAATATAGAAAGAGCCCTGGCTCCCATCACTGTCCATTTCTTCAAGCCAAGAACTTGCTTCGACTTGAAGAAGTTCATTGAGCAGAACATCAAGATAACTATCATCATAGGGCAGATACAGAAGACTATTGGGCTGACTGTGCCGATGATTTTGAGGCTAGAAGGAGGCATTATGGCAGGTTCTCTCTACAATTGATCCAAGAACTCGGCTTGTACCAAGTTCCTGAAGGACTCAAGGATGACAACTCTGATCTATACTCATATGAGTATGACAATGTGGTTAAGCACACTCCCTTGGAGGACTTGGATTGGTTTCAAGAAAGAGAAAGATGATTTGGCTGAGATCCTGGCTCCAGTCTTAGTCAGGACTAAGATCTGGTTTGATAAGAAAGTTCGAGAGCTTAGGAGGCACTCAGGAGAATCCTCCTCCAAGGATGTTTCAACACCAAGGAGGGAAGCATCGACTCCAAGATCAGACACACCTGTGCAAACCCCTCCTGCCTCATCAACTCAAGGACCTGCAGCTTCTACTCCTTCTTCATCCACCCAAGTATACCAGAAGAAACTCAAAGAGGTCAAGAAGGAGCCTGTGGAAGAAGATCCTCAGAGAAAGCAGGTAGAATTACCTTTGGGACCAGAGAACATTATTGTTCTCAGTGAAAGTGAAGAGAGTGAAGTGCCAGCTCCTTCAAGTGCTCCTGAAGCTCCAACGGATAAAGACAAGGAAGTCCAGAGCACTGAACTTCCAAGTGCTATTGATTCCTCTGCACCAGTTGTCTCAAGCGCCCCACTCATGTCTCAACTTGAGACAACAGCTGTGCAAACCTTGAGCGCCATGAGCTCTCTGTCTCTTGGTCCTCTTTCCCCTCCTGCTTCTTCCTCCTCCTCTTTTGCATGGGTGCAACCTTTTGTCGACAGTAGGAAGAGGAAATCTTCCTCTCGGAGCTCAGGGCCAAATTTTGATGCTGTGGCAGCCTTGTTAGGCACTACTCCTCCTTCTCGTGCCAAAAAAGCCAGAATCACCTCCAGGATAGTGTCTGATGCTCAGGGTCAGCAATTCCTGGAGATTGCTAAGCCTACAGTAGATAAATCAGAGCAGGACTTGCAGGCATCTGACCTAGAACTCTCAAGGATTCCTATGGGAGAGTCTACCCCTGAAGGTGAGATCCACAACCTCCAGGAAACGGTCACAAGAGTCATTGGGAGGGTAGAAAAAGGGCAGCAAACTATTGAACAGTTGGAGGAACAAGCCCAGATTCTCACAGGTTTTATCAAATCTCTTTTGTCTAAGGACAAAGTTTTGGACCCTACCCCATTGACTACCCTTCCGCCACCTGTAATTTTGAGCCAAGATGAAGTACAGAGTATCAAAGACATGCACAAGTATTCCATCTATGGCAGAGCTATGGAGGCCATGGTGGAAGATATGCTTGTTGCAGGATTGAACTTCATCGATGAAGCTTTCAAACTCCATGGAAAGGTGAACAACTTGCAACAGAAGCTCTCCTCCACTATTGGGATCATAGATAAAGAGCTCAAACTTTGGAGCAGTTGCATAGTAGACCTCCGCCTCATGGGACAGACAGATGAGAACATTTTATTGGCGAGTAAGGTTTTTGATGATGCAAAGGATAATCTGTCAAAGTCCTGGGTTTACAGCGTGGAGTGGAAGATCAAAGTCTTGGAGGAGGCTTTGGGAGAACTGAAGAATAGCTGGCAGAAGGGTGAGGCTTTCAAGACACTGGTTGTATCTGCTTTCAAAGATATACATTGTCATCTTCAGGATGAAACTTCTGGTGTGCCTCTTTCCTTGCAAGAAATCAAAGCTCAATTCAGAGCTTTTGTCAAAGATAATCTATTCAAGGAAAGCTCCATTTCCAAAGAGAAAATGAAGGAGATCTGCTCTCTTCAATCTGCCATTGAAGAAGCAAATAAAGACTATCATACTCATGTCGAGTTTGATAAGGAAATGGAGAAGTGCCTCGGATTTTGGACCCAGTCTACAGCCAACACGTCAGTCCCTCGTGGCAGAGACATAGCCGAGGCATTGAAGAGATTCAGGCAGCGGATTTTGAAGTCAGTGGGTCCCTCCCAGTCATAAGCACCTGTCTTCTTCTCCTTATTCTTCTCTTCTCTTCCAATTCTTTCTCTCGGATTTATTGTAATAAGTTGAGGTATTGCGATTGGCAATCCTTAACTAATCTTTAGTTAAAAGAAGTAGTTACCAAGAGTAACTGATTTGTAAACTATATAATGGCCTCTCCTCGCCATTTTGAAGGAGGAAGAACTTGGCTTATTTTCTGAAAGTGTAAATAAATCATAAAGAAATCAATACAGAAGGGCTTTTCATTCTTTGTCTATCTGATCTCTTTTATCCCTAAGCTTTTCATTTAATCTTGTTAAGATCATTTGTTTGTGTTATGTTAAGAAGCTTTGTATTCTTGCAGATGTTATTTATAGAACTTTGTGTCTTTCAAATTTCATCTTACTAAGTATGATACAAATGATCTTGTTTCAATTCACTGTACCTTCGCATACATAAAGAATTACTCTGTCATCTATAATTCTGAATGGTGCCTTTCTGCTCATTCTCGTATTCTCATTCCTCAGTCCTTTTGTAATTGATGATCCTTATAGAAAACACTTTCGTAATATCCAAGTTCAACAAGAAAATCATGTTTTGTATATTTGTAAATAGGTTCGTTTCTGAATAAGGGAACCTCTCCCATTAAAGAGGAGGGACTTCTTGTCCCCTGACTGTTGCTCTTCGCTTAAAGTGAATGAAAGTTTTATTTCTCATTGATTCACCCCGCTCTCAGTGGTTGTGCTTCTAATAAAGTCTACATTATTTCTGAATTAAAAAATTGATATTTCCTCTAGAAATGAATTAAATCTAAAAAAAGACTAACCAGGTTTGGTTTCCTCTCTGTGCAACTTTGTGTAACTTCTACTTTAACCAGAAAAATATTTCCTATTTAAATAATATTTTTTTATCCCTAACAACTTCTACCTCAGGATTTCGGGGAAATTAAATCTTCTCAGAGAAACAAATTTCTTATTCACCGTGAAACCTTCCCCAACAGAGCTTATTTTAAATGACACGAGGGAATACAAAATGAATAAATAAAAAGATTGGTGGCACTACTACTTCCTACAACATTTATCCCGTGAAGATCCACAGGGATAAGTAGGGAAGAGGATATCAACAAAATATTTATGCAAGAAATGTTTTGAAAACAATAGTAAATAAAGAATGTATTCGAGAAGTGATGGAATCTTTTGTTTCTGGCAATCTAAATGAGAAATTCCTTCTAAATAACAACAAACAAAAACTATTCAAAGCTTCAAAGAATTTAAGTACAACCCCAACCTTGTTATTACTATATTGTGGTAGCTTCCAAAAGATGAGATGTGCTTGTTGTCCCCTCAACTTTATATCCTCTTCCAAAGATGAAATCTAATTGATCTTGGGATGCAATAATATTGATTGGTAATAAAGAAATAAAGAACACCGTTTGTGGTTGGTTTGGTGCAAAATAAATAACCGAAGATGAGAGAGAAACCCCAATATGATATGTATCCTTATAATCACTAGAAACATTTTCAGAAGTGAAAGGAGTATGAGATGCAACTATACAATCATCTTGACTAGTATTAGAAACAACATCATGCACATGTACATTTTCATCAAGTTTTTTATCTGTACTATCACAATCAAGACCAAGCAGATAATCAATAATAACCTCATCTAGAGTTTCAACAGTAATAGAAGAAGGTGGAGGAGGCCTATTGCTTACATAATAGCAAGAGTATAACCAGAAAAGCTTGTGGGATCAGAAAAATTGCTAATGGTAGAATGATCAAAGCTAGTAGGAACATTGCATTCATGAGCCAACAATTGTCTTTGAGTATCATCTAAAAGAGTAGTATTGTGATAGAGAGTGCTAAGTTCAGCTATAGTTGCTTCACCATAAATAAGGTTAACACTCACATGAGGCATAGCTTGTCGAGAAGGAGAATATTTATTCTTAGCCATTAGGGTTTTAGTGGATCCTAGGGAAAGGAGTTCTAAGCTACGGGTTCACGTTAGGATCACCAAAATGATTTAATAAAATCTAGGTTATTTTATTAAAATATGAAAGCAAATGATTGCTACAATGATATACAATGTTAGCCAATTTACTTGATCTAATTACGAAAACAAATAGGAAGAGATTGGGCACTTACCTTGATTTCACTTATCCCAAAGTCTGTCTGGATTGGAAAAGGTGATGGAACAGAAGCACAAACTGCCACAATCCCACAAAGAAAAATGCAGAGGTGTTGGAAATGCCTATACATGAGCGCCTGGGTAAGGGCGAGGGTGCCTGGAGTCAGCCAAAAAGGTCGGGACTTGGTTCTGATACTATCGATAGGGTTTTGTGCGTGCTCACCTTTGATTGTTGATCATGAGCTCTATAAATGACTAAGCCCCGGACAAAGGATGAATGCACACGAAAGGCGAGGTAGGGAGAAGGCGTGTGAAGAAGAGCGCACAAGAAGATCCTTAAGTACATGGTGAACTTACAACAGTGTTGAACACATTTATATTGAGTGAAGGGCTTGAGTAAAAATGGAGTGTTCATAGAGGTTCACCCGCATGAATTTAGAAGAAGATTCTGGGACTTAGCCGCATTATGGAATATGATGTTGCATGGAAAACACGTGTGGAGGTAGGCATGCGTGATAAGTGGATAAGGTTAATACATGAAACTTGCGACCCAAGGAAAGAATATCCCATGGAATAATCAAGGGTTAATCATTATACCTTAAGGAGCATGTAAAGTGGAAATTAATCATAGCTTTAGCTAGCTGGCATAGACACTAATGAGTATGGTGGAGCATGATCCCTCTTGCATGCGATCTGCTCATGAATAATATTGAGGTGGTGGGGGAGAGATCCCACTCTATTTAAGAATGTGCTTGGGTCAAAAAGAAAAGAGGGTAAGTGACCAAGGAGGTAGAAGGTAGATGCGTATGTGATGTGTACGATGAAGGGATTGAGGAAGCAAGAGATAATGCAAGGAAGAAGAATATGTGCGATGCAAGGCACACGATATTCTGGGTGCATAGTGAAGAGAGCATGGATAAGAACCCTTTGAGCATATCCATTTTGTAGAGCTAGCGGATGTTATGGGTCATAATGTATTCGGTCTTCTATGACCCTTTTGATGTAATCTAACTACTTGTAAACAATTAAGAAACAATGAATATGATGGGTTGTTATGAATATCTATGTTTATGAGTTCAAACCCTAGTGTTCTTCATATTGCTCATGGTTTAGATCTGATTTCTTTGAGATGTTGTAGTATTTACATTTACATTATGGTGCATCTGTGCTTAGATGTAGTTTCTTTACTTCTGTGCTAGAATGAATCATGTATGCCTATTTCTGCAACCGTTCCTCAAGGTAAATGGAAAGCATTCTTATAAGGCTCACATAAAGAGAGGGGCTCGGTGCCCTCGCGCGACCTTGAGGTGAGAGCCCAGTCAAGGCTAGGTGATGTGCTGACGTGCTTAGGGTGTAAGGGAGTAGGTAAAGGTGACTACATTTTGGTTCCGTTGTAAAGGACCTCTTTTGAAGTTGTTCTAAGAATGGTGTGTGATGACAGAACACTTAACCTTGGACAACGTCGAGACTCGACTTAAGAACACAAAGGATGAATTTGTAAAAAATTCAACACTGGGCCTGAGTTTGATGCACACAAATGGGTAGAGGTGCATATGTATCATGAGCTTTATGAGATGTTCTTTTGCCGTTTTTCGATAGAACTGTATAAATGGTTGTTGATATGGGTAAGTGCATAAATATGGGGGGCTAAAAGGATGTAAAAAAGGGCCACCTTTTTGTATGAAATCAATGAAACCTGAACTTCATCGAATAATTCAACATGCCTATGTCAAAATGAGTTGAAATCAAGTAATATTTGAATACAAGTACCGATAGAGGAGAATCTAGTTTCTAAGTACTATTTTTTTAAAAAATGGTTGAGATTAAGAGGCTCAAATGTTTTGTGCAAGAACTATGTCTATTTTTGTGTAAAAAACATACGAACCTATTGTGTGTGCACCCCCCATTATTTTGAGTTTTATTTATATATTTTTCTAAATTTCCCTTATGTAGTGAAGTTAGCTAAGAAATGTACGAGGTCCCACTAAGATTTTCATAATTGAGATGTGTAATATATGTTTCTAGTATAATTTTCAAAGTGCACATATCCTGACAAATGAAATATTTGTGTGAAACCCTATAACTTTGAGAAAAAAGTCATTATTTGCAGGTTTTTTTTGAGTGCACTGTAGAATGAAGTTTAGAATGAACCACTTTTATTTGTTATAATTTAGATTGAAAAAATTTTAAATTGATTGACCAAAACGTATGCATAGGTTTTTGCAAGAAAACAAGGCACTAGTAAAAGAAATTATCGATGTTGTGCCTTAAACTAATCAAATTTAGAAAGAATTATATAGTCATCAAGGTAAAAACGAGCTTGACATCGTAGTATAATTTATTCTTGAATATTATGTTTTAATACACAAGATATTGGGGTGCACATAATGACTATTTTGATGTTTTTATGTCAAACTTGTTTTAATCACGTAATACATAGTCCAAACCTCTGGTTTGGAAATCCAAGCCTTTAAATTGGGTGTTCCAAACCCTAACAAGATGAAACGTGAATGCGTTATAACGCGTTCGCGTTCCTATTTCCAATGCGGAATATGTCCATTTGGGAGGGATAAAGTGAAAAAACACATAGAAAACCATAACGTGAGTGCTTGTTATAATACAGCACATTTTAGCTTGGTAAACCCGAGCCGTAACGCGACCTAGATTTTCTCTTTTTCACGTTATAGCACGACCGAGCCATAACGCGAGCGCGTTATGGCCAAAATGACCGAAAAATGGATTTGTGTCTACTTTTTGGCCCCCCATCTTTGTGTATACACCTGCATATGCATCGAGGAAGAGTTGGTATTATTGACATCGTGTTTGGACCCAGGAAGATTATCAATGACTTCATGATGCTGATCTGACTTGGACTCGTGTTGTTGATCATTGGTGGAGTGGTGTGTTAACTAGCTATACCTTGGAGTACGTGATTTCTATGCATTCTTTCCTAGAGGTTGTTGAGTTCGAGTTCTTGTGAGAACCAAGAGGATCTTTCTTACGCACTATACCATTAGCCATCAAGATCTTGATCATCACTCTGAGTTTAGAAGTATTGCATATGGCTAGCTAAATTCCCATTAGGTGTGGTTCACAGAAGCTGGTGTGGTGCAAAATGGTGGATCCTATGACATAAGTGGAGAGAGAGGAGAGAAGACTCAAGTATAATGAAGCGTGGGAGAGGGAATTGACAAGAAAACGTGAAGTTGCAAGATCGATGGAATTATGGAGGCAGACGTTTCGGGAAGGATTTGAGGTTCACGTGGAGGACGTGGAACCTGAGCAGTTTGTGCTACCCCATCTTGGCAAGCACAGGAGAAGAACCCCCTCGACTTCTAATGAGAGCTCGTCATATGAAGGAAGGAGAAGAATCATAAGCACGCATCTAAACCCACCATGCGACCAAACCCTTGCACTTCGTTTCCCAATTTTTGAGACAAGTATTTCTAATTTGGTTGGCATTGGTAAGACAAACAACATCAGGTAGATTTCATTTTACATTACATCCATCCATGGCCACATAGACATTCCCAGTGTTTGAAGGAATCCTATCAGACATGTCATTTGGACAAGGTGTGGGTACATATAGTTTGGGTATCACGATTGGAAGTGGTTCAACCTCACAAACTATTGGCGCGCAGTTCAACACAATGGTGGGGGCACATATTGGAACTACTTCAGGACCTTTACCTGCTATAGGAGGAGGATCTGGTGGATCCGAAGGAATAGGAGCTAGTGGATCTAGTGGCACTGGTGGTGGAGGAAACACAGGAGGGAATCAAGGTCCTGGATCTGGTGGACAAGGACCTTAACCACCTCAGCAGGTGTTTTATGAGATGTCTTTGCATTTACCTGATTACAAAGGTGTTGAGGATGCTGCAGAGCATGTACACAAGTGCGAGTTGCTATGGATGCTAAGGGTATCACTACCCCAGAGTAGAAGGCGAGTCGGTTTGCAACCACGTTACAAGGGCATGCACATAGCTGGTACTAGAAGTATGACCCACATCAGATGATGGTGGATTATACCATGTTGCGTGATGAATTTTTGGTAGAATATCACATTCCTTAATTTGAGAAAAAGATCATCAACGTGCTCAAGGAGATTCAACAGGGTATGGCAGAGAGTGTGCGGGAGTATGATGCATGCTTTAAGACTCTTATCAAAGCTATCTTATGATATCCATCCCTCACAACATGCTCAGTGGTTTGTTGGAGGATTGATAACACCTTTTAGATGAGCACTCTCCCATAAGACTTTCACGGATCCATGCAAGGTCTTGGAGGCTGCTCTATGCGCTGAGGCCATTGGAAGTGTTGACACTAGGGTAAGCCCATTTTTAGAAGCACAGATTTTTGTCATGGTAAAGCAGCTTGAAAATTTGTCTGTGAATTCAGCTCATGAAACACACAGTGGACTTTGGTGCATAGATTGTGAAGTGGAAGGACACACAAAGGATAGTTTCCCTCGAAGGTTAGTGTGCACGCCATGTCATTAGATTGTGAAATCTGTCATGGGGATCATGATCCAAGTAGATGCCCTTTGTTACAACGTGCGCTCTGTAAGAATGTGTCTTCTTATTGTAAGATTTACACATCCACTACTCACGATACGAAGGACTGTCGATTGATAGACCAAATTCATGATGCCATTGATATTGGTGTGCACCAGACTGACATTGGGAGTAGTTCTAAGGGTGAAGGTTGTCAGTATGAAGGACACGCAGATGGCGGAGGTCGAGGAAGAGGTTTTTGCAGAGGATTCAGAGGTCGTAGCGGGCACGGAGGAAGGGGTGACTTCCCCCATGGGACTTGTTACAATTGTGGATCTACTGAACACTACAAGCGTGAATGTCCGGATTTTCTATAGTGCTCATGGTGCGGAAAGAAGCACAAGTATGAGGAGTGCCCTGAATTGTATGACCACATGAGCCAGAACTAGAAGAAGGAAAAAGGTGTGGGGATGGTTAGTGTGAAGAGAACTGACCCACTATGGATGCCTAGGGTAGCGCTTAACCCTAAGTTAGAACCTGTTTTGGTAACTACATGCGCTGAGGCTACATGCGCCAGAGAAGTACCAAAGTAGAGGCCACTCATTACAAGAGAAGAAGTATTACATGGGAAATATCCTGATCTGACCCATCAAAAAGAGGTTTACCAAGAGACCATGGAAGTGATTAGGAGCCTGCAAGGAGAGATTCAATGTTTGAAGGAGCAATCGTGGAAGTTAGAATAGGAAAAGAATGTTGAGGTCCCTCAGAAAGACATGGATGAGGTTAGAGAAGTGTGTAGGATGTTGTGCCAGGAGAACATTATCCCTCTGTTAGGAGAGTGGTTAAGAGAAAAGGTACCACACGTGGGAGATGAGCATGAGAGGCAGGTCTTACATGCTATTTTTCCCCCTCACAGTCTTGATTATGACAAGGAAATTATGCTGAATGTGGTTGTTGATGGATGGCTCCTGAGCAACATACTAATTGACATGGGTGCAGAGGTCAATGTCCTTACTTTGGATGCATGGAATCAGATGGGGAGGCCTCCATTGCAGCCCTCTTCAAATGTGTTGTATATGGTGAATAGGACAAAGGCTATGCCCATCAGAGTCTTGAAGGATGCTTCCATAACCATTCAAGGGGCTAAGTTTACTGGGGATTTTGAAGTCTTAGCAATTGCCGAGGTAGATAACTTCCCAACATTACTTGGATGCCCTTGGTGTTATGTGAATAATGTTGACTTGCACTTTAACAAGGGATACATCAGTTTTGAGAACAAAGAGGAGCGTGTCATTATTCCACTAACAGATGGGAGGTTTGTGCCTTATGTAGAGCCTTTAGGAGAAGAGGACCTAGATAGAATCTATGTGCGCACCATTAGAGACCCCAAGGCTATTCATCCATCAAGAGAAGGAGTCATTCAGTGGGAAGATGCTTAGTCTATAAGTGATACAACTAGCATTACATGCGATAATTGGTGCACATGGGACCTATGAGTTGGTTGGAAGACAATTGAAGGGAATTGTAACTCGAGTTGCTAGAGTGTGCTCAGTTAGGTGCTTGGGAGGAAGACAGTTACCAAGTTACACTGGGGAAGGTAACCCTGATGTCTTTCTACTACACATGATGGAGATCCAGTGGACATGTCAAGTAGAAAGGAGGGATATGCTAACTTATACCTTGTGCGTAACAACAACACGTTGGTGGGCGAATCATCAAGACAATCTTCTAGAATGACATGAAGTGAGAATCACGTTCTCTATTAGGTTTCTCCAGAGCAATGCACCCTCTAAAATACATGACTATGATGGGAAGGAATCCACCTCATTTCATGTCCAGGAATATGAGAGAGCCTTGGATGGTAGGCCCGGAAGCCTTACCTCCCTCACTATGGGTGCATAAGTTCTATTCCACCTTGCAGGGTTGTGCATGTGCATGGTATATCCATTCAGAGCTACATCATCAGATGGGAAATTGGCAAGAGTTGATGACAGATATTATTCAAACTTTTGAGTATCTAAGTCCTAAGCCATCAGTGAATGAGGTGTTGCAGGTAGTCAAGCACCTTACTCTGGGAGATTGTGCTATGGCTGAAGACCGAATCCTAGATTTTCTAGGGGAACCTGGCTTGGAGGTGCGCTTCGAGGAAGGAGAAATGGAGGAGATACAGTTTGAGTGTGCCTGCCTAGAGAAAGAAAAGGGAAAGTTGGTGTACCTGATAGATGATGAGGAAGTAGAAAACTTGGATGTTGATCATATAGAAGGTACGTGAAGTCTTGGAAAGTGCAGATGAGCAAGTGTGTGCTTACCATGAGCCCTTGAAAATGAAGAAGGTCAACATTGGTATAGAAGCAGAGCCAAAAGAAGCTATCATTGGAGATTACTGGATGGACTAGGAGGTTTCAAAGATAATTGAGCTGCTGCGTGACTTCCAGGATTTGTTCCCACACGGGTATCATTAGTTAAAAGGAGTTCATCACTCATTGGGAGAAATGTGGATTAAGTTGAAGGAGGTGTGCATGCCCTGATTAGAAAGAGACCTTATAGGATGAATCCAAATTTGCACGTAAAAGTTAAAGAGGAGATTGATAAGATGATAGAATCTGGAATCATTGAAGCAATTGAAGAATCTGAATGGGTGAGCCCAATGGTGATTAGTATCAAGAAGGATGGGAGGATAAGGATATGTGTAGACTACAGAGATTTGAATGTTGCATGTGTCCTAGATCCCTTTTCAACCTCGTTTATTGAATAGATATTGGAAGGTGTACCAAGGTGGGAGATCTATTCTTTTATAGATGGATTCTCAGGTTATCACCAGGTAAGGATTGTGAAGGAAGACCAGGAGAAGACTACTTTCACCACTGAATGGGGAAGTTTTTCTTATACGGTTATGCCCTTTGGGCTTAAGAATGTGCCTGTTGTATTTTCGTGCATTGTGGTGCAAGCATTTCAAGACTTCATCCATAAATTTCTGCAAGTTTACCTGGATGATTGGATGGTGTATGGGTTAGTAAGAGATCATTGTGACAATTTAAGATTGATGTTTGAGAGGTGTAGGTAGTTAAGTATCTCTCTAAACATTAAGAAATGTGTCTTTGCTACTCCTTTTGGCACATTGCTAGGTCACATTATTTGCAAGGAAGGCTTATTGGTAGATCCTACCAAAGTTGCTATTATCTTGGGATTGGAGGAGCTTACTAGTCAAAGCGCGGTGTGTGGATTCTTAGGGCATACAGGTTACTACAGAAAATTCATCAAAGGCTATGCCAGGATCTCTATGCCATTAGAAGAGTTGTTGAAACATAAGAGTAAATTCTATTGGGGTGAGGTGCAACAGATGGCTTTTGACACATTGAAGGAGAAACTTACTATTGTGCCCATTTTGTGCTTTCCCTCATGGGACAAGCCCTTTCATGTGCATGTTGATGCATCAGGTATGGAAATAGGAGTAGTGTTAGCACAACCTGGAGAAGGGATTGTTGATCACCCTTTGTGTTTTGCAAGAAGAAAATTAACTCCAGCTGAGTAGAATTACACAACAACGGAGTGCGAAGCATTGTCGATGATTTATGCGCTGCATAAATTTAGGCAGTACTTGTTGGCTACTTTTTTTATCTTTTACACATAGATCGCATGGCACTCAAGTACTTGGTAAACAATCTATTTTGCAAGGCACATATGCCATTGGATCTTGTAATTTCAATAGTTTTACTTTTTGGTTGTAGTAAAACTAGGAAAGAGAAATTTAGGACCTGACCATCTATCATGGATTGAATTCAGGTGAGGATGCGTAGAGCATTGAGGACACAATGTTAGATGCACAATTGTTCAGATTACAATGTGCGCCCTCTGATTTGGAAGATATTGTTGTTTTCTTATGAATGGGTGTGGCGCCTGAAGGAATGAAGGCTTTAGAAAAGAAGTGGTTGGCTATATGCATCACGTGCCCTATATGTTGGTCAGCGTAGACCTATACAAACTAGGTCGAGATGAGGTTTTGCGCCGGTGTGTGCTGGAACATGAACATACTGCAATCATGGAAGAAGCTCATGGTGGCATTGTAGGTGGTCACTATGTAGGGAATGCGACCATGCAAGATCCTAATGGAAGGATTTTGGTGGGAGACAATTTATAAGGATTGTATAGAATATTGCAAGGCCTGTGACCATTGCAGTGCCTTAGAAAGTAGAGGCAAAGAGATGAAATGTCGTTAAGACCTATTGCTAGTGTAGAGCCATTTGAAAAATGGGAAATTGACTTTGTAGGCCCTATTTCCCCAGCCACGTGTAGGACAGGTTCACACTATATTATCACTTGTATAGACTATCTTACAAGGTGGGAAGAAGTGGCACCTATGAAGGATTGCACAGTGGCTACAACAGCTAGGTTCTTATGGGAGAATATAATCAGTAGGTATGGATGCCCGTTGAGTTTAACAAGTGATAGGGGTACTCATTTCTTGAATGAGACTGTTAGAATCTTATTGGCAGAGTTTATGGTGGCCCATCACAAAACTACACCCTATCACCCTCAGGCTAATGGGACTGCTGAGGCCTTTAACAAGATATTGAGCCACACATTGACTAAGATTTGTGATGTCAGAAGGAGATACTGGGATGATAAAGTCTCTGTAGTATTATGGGCATATCAAATGACTTATAAAAGATTAAACAAGGCCACACCTTTTCAGTTGGTGTTTGGCGCGGAAGGTGTTCTTCCCGTTGAATTTATGTTACCATCCATGTGTATTGCGCGTGCAGGAGGATTGGCTGATGAGCAAGCACTTGAAGAGCACATAGAAAAACTTATGAATTTAGATGAAAGGTGAGTCATTACTAGGTGGAGTCAGAAGATGGAGAAAGCTAGGCAGAAGGCATGGCATGATCGACATATTAAAAACAAGAAGTTTGAGGTTGGGAAGATGGTTCTTTCTGTATGATTCAAAGTTTTATGTGCCATCATCCTGGGAAACTTAAAGTGCATTGGTTGGGACCGTATGTTATAACACATATACTTGATTAAGGTGCTTTCTAGTTACAAGCGCTGGATGGAACACAATTTCCTGGCTATTTCAATGGGAGTAGGTTAAAGCCCTACTATAAATAAGCCTTCTTAGTGTTTGTAAATAAGGCAGTGTTTCCATTTAGCTTAGGTTTCCCTTAATGCATTTTCCTTTATATGTGTTTCCTTTCATCGTTGTTATGCTTTGTCTTTTAGTTTGGTGTGTTGTGTAATAAGTGTGTTTGCGTGCCTGTAGCCAGTTACTATCTAAAGAGGTTTTCATGCGCAGAGGACCACACATACTTTTAGTGTGGGGTAGGAGAGTGCAGAGAATGTAGAAGTGGCACATGGTTGGAGCAATGTTGATTGGTGGCCCAGGAGAGAAAAACATAAGTGTGGGATATTTGAGAAGGAACACGCATAACACGGGTGATAAGGGTTAGAGATGAAATGGTTTCAAGAAAGCTTTACAAAAGCCATGTATAATGATGAAAGCCCAGAGCAAACTAAGGTAGGTAGCAACAGGGAAAACTAGGTTTAAGATGTAGAGGAAGATGGACTTCGGCGCTAAGAGCGCGCGTAAGGGTCTGTGGTCGATATAGTTTGGTGCACCAGAAGGTTGAGGAGGTTACGTGCGAGTGTGCACACGGAAGAAAAAGTGCTAGAAAAACATGCGCGGTATGAAAGTGTTAGAAAAATCTGAATTTAATGCGGAAGTACGGTGGTAGGTGGCACAAAAATTAATGCGAGAAAAAGTAGAAAACTATAAATAGGGAGTCGGGCGTATGTTATTTTTCACCTTGCGTTTATTTGTTGAAGAGCTCTTGCGAACTAGGGCATCCTTGTGAGAAATCTACGAAAGTTGCATGTGAAGTGAAGAATTTGACGGGTTTGCGAATCAAATTGGAACAGAGTACACGGGTGTGCAGAAGTGGTTGTTTGAAGGATTCCTGTGAGTTTTTATGTTGTCTTGTGGAAAAGGGTTTCCAGGTTAGGGTTTGTGAAACTAGGGCAAGTTGAAGAAGTTACACAGAGGGATTAGAAATGAAGGATCGAGCAGTAAGAAAGCAAGACACAAGGAGGAATTAGCTAGGACCTGACAAGGAAAAATGGCACCAAGGAAGGGATCAAACGTTTCACCCAAGAAGAAGGGAAAGGGAAGGGGAAAACCAGTTACATCAACAAGTTTTAACGAAGAATGGTATGCGGAGATGCAATACCCAGATGGTGTTTCATTGGGGAAGGAATGGGTATCTCACATATGTAAGATGGTTATAAGTGATTATAACCATAGGAAAAATACAACTGAAAAAGAGATGGCATTGGAGCTTGTTCACCCTACAGGAGAAAGAACAAAAGATGACAAACCAATGTATGATGACTCCGTGAAGAGGAAATTAGAGAAGGTTGGGCTTTTACAACTCTATGAGTTGCCATTTTTTGGAAAACCTGAAAGGTTATACCAGTGGCTGATGTCACATGTGCACGAGGATTAATTTTACTTCGCAGGAAGGAGAATGCACATAACTGCATCCAAGTACACTGGGCTTATCTGCACGGGAGAGTCGTTAGATGATGACTTGGGTGACAAGGAGGCTGTCATCGAAACAACTAAGGCATATGAATACAAGAAGGGTGGGTGCTACTTCGATATTGCCAAGATCACTGACCCAGTTATGAAGATGGCCGCGTGCTTGCTCACCAAGTTGAATGGACAAGAATGGTGGACACAAGTGAACAAGAGATGGTTGAACATTTGCAGAAAGATTTCAGAAGGGACCATCTACAACATCTTGGCCTTCATTGCAGAGGATATCATAGATGTCGTGCGCGATGGAGATAAAATCATGTATGGTAATATTCTTCTTACCATTGTATTTTCAGAGATTGGAGTGCCCGATGGGCCGAACAACTACATTTGGGAGTACCCTGATGAGAACCCCTCCCCAACTAAGAGGTTTGAGGCATACACTTGTGAAACAATGACATCTGCTTATAAGGCACACTTGGATAAGTGGTACAAGTGGATGCATGATTCATTTGGAGAAGAATAGAGAATTCCATAACAACTGCCAATCTTAGTGAAGGATGAGGCTGAATTTTTAGTGAACCAGCAGTTCTACATTGGCAGGTTCACATTGATAGATGACACCAAGAGCCCATGGTGTAAACTACCTTTTTCCTTCACAACGCAGTATTTTCAAAGTGTAGTCAAATATTTAAGGAGGCCAAGAAGCTTAGATTTGATCTAAGTGAAGTAGATCAGGAGCACCGCACATTGCGCAGGACATTGGTGTATCCTAAGAAGCGGACATATGTGGAGAAGTATGTCTCCCATGACATACATATGCTAAGGCCCTTAACATTACCACTTGCAGGAACAACAATGACAAGGGTGTACATACACCTAAGGATGAATTTTGAGAAGGGTGCGTACGTTGAGGATGGTGTTTCCATCCCTAAAGATCCTGTTAGAAGGAAGAAAGGTACAAAGAGAGATAGGGAGGAAACTCTAGTAAGCAGGGCATTGAGAGCGCGTGTGGTTCAGACCACAAGAGCACATGAGTCGTGCATGTGCACAAGCACTTATACTCAGAGGAAGAAGTCTCTCGTGAAGGAGAAGTCCCTAGTGATGGAGGAATCTCCAGTGAAAAAGAAGCAGAAGGTAGCACAGAGTTCAGACTCTGAGATGATGGAGAGCATGAAGGGTAATGAGACCGAGGAGGAGGATGAGGAGTGTGAGGAAGAAAAGAACCCACTTGTATTCAATGTGCATGAATCTGATGAGGAGAGGGATGAATCTTCGGAGGGTGCTCATGAGGGAGAAATAAGTGAAGAAGAAGTGGGGACCAAGGCACATGAGACCCCGCACCTGTCCGGTGAACAATCATAGGACACAGTGGAGAAGGAGGTGGCGGACATCATCAAGGACTTAGTAGAGCACGAGGTGGAGCATAGTGTGGGAGAAGTAAAAAAGGAGAAGTATGGAAGCATGGGCGGAGAGACAAGTTTAGCAGTCAGTTTCCCGAACAGGAGCGCACACAGGTGGCAAGGGTGCAACAACAACATCTAAAGGACCCGTAATGACTTACGATGATGATCCAAACAAGGTCCTACATGCACGTTTCCAGAGCATGATGCCTTCAGACCAAACTCTTCTGTTGGTCATCATTTGACAAAGATAGTGTGTACCATGCACCAGGAAGATGTTGTCATGGAATTTTGAGTCCCATGTTGATGAACCAAAATTTGAAGTCAATGCAGGCGCATTGCTAGATACACCAAACCCCAAGGAGGTAAATCCCATTGTGGATTCACAATAGCTAACTGATGAGTAGGCATGCAATGTGTTGAACAAGGTGTCGATAGAAATCGAAGCATGGTTGTTTGGAAGGAATAACAAAATCAAAGCATTAGAGAAGGAGTTGGAGGAGAAGAACAAAGAAATCATAGAGAGAGACAAGGAGATAAAGGGGAAGGAGTCGATAATTGTGTAATTGAGGGCTGAGTTGAGAGAAGAAAAGGGGAAGGTGCACGAAGCCTACAAGAAAGTGGAGAATATTTCAAACTCCATTATTTTGAAGCACCAGATTTAGCCCCCCTGAGCAGAAGTATGATTCAACCTTCCATTTCCTGAAGGATTTGACGCGCTTAATCACAATGGAGAGGCAACCACTTGCACTGGAGTCAATGGAGGAAGTTATGGAACGATAGAAAGAACAAGAGAAATCAAAGATTGAGGAAACCATAACCCATTACTTTGAACTCCCTATTTCAGTAAAGACCAAAATGTGCATGATTGAGGTTGTCTACGACAACTGTGAAGATAGAGACAAGTGGCAAGTGTGCTGGTTGCTACGCATGAGGTGGATCTGAAGGAGTTCCAGGCCAAGAATAAAGGCAATAGGGTGGAACATGACAAGATCTTGGAAGAGGTTGAGAAGAAATCTGAGGCAATTGAGATTCTAAGGGCCTCTATTAAAAATAAGGTGAAGGAAGTGTATCGGTTACACATAAGATGGACGCGTTGAATGACCTTAGTAAACAGATGGAGAATATCATTGATACACTGAAGGATAAGGGTGAAGAATTGACATTTGATGAATTCAATGCACTGATAGGGGATTTGTTTACATAGGCGTAGAAGGAAGTGGATGCTTGTAACGAGATTGAAGCATCCTTGAATAAGACTTTCCCAATCCTTGTACAACTGTAGCAAAATTCTTTTATTCTTTGGCATAATCCGGATACAAGTTATTATTTCCTTCTATTCTTTATTCTTTGTTGGAGATCAGATTGTTTCCGAGGATGGACAACATATTTAGTGTGGGGTAATGTTGAGCCCAAAAATGACTAAATCCCGGAGTAGAGGATGAGCGCGCACGAAAGGCAAGGTAGGGAGAAGGTGTGTGAAGAAGAGCGCACAAGAAGAACTAAGTGTGCGTGAAAAGTCTGAACAATTCAATTTGAGTGAAGGGCTTGAGTAAAAATGAAGCACACGGAGGTTGACGCATGGAAATAGAAGAGGATTCTGGGACTTAGCCGCATTATGGAATATGATGTTGCATGGAAAACACGTGAGGAGGTAGGCAGGCGTGATAAGTGGATAAGGTTAATACATGAAGACTTGTGGCCCAAGGAAAGAATATCCCATGGAATAATCAAGGGTTAATCATTATGCTTAAGGAGCTGTAAAGTGAAAAATAATCATAGCTTTAGCTAGCTGGCATAGACACTCGAGTATGGTGGAGCATGATCCCTCTTGCATGCAGCCTGCTCATGAGTAATATTGAAGTGGCTAGTAAGATAATGATTCTGGCTAACCATGTGAGGGCTAGTTAGTCACCACAAATGTTACTATTGGGGGTAATTATGCAAACTAATTATGTGAGACAATTTTATATGGAAATTTTTTTCCTTCTCAGTAAGTACTAACACACCTACATACATGAAACAAATCCATTAGGACTTTTTCAAATTTAGGAAACACTCAAACAACATATTTGTTTACACCGTAATTAATTCTAAGTTAGGGAAATGCATAATAATAAAAAGGATGTAAGGTTTTAGAATAGGTAGACTATTCTTCTCTAATTAACTTCCAACACCAATTATACATGGCTTGAATAATGAATTAAAGCTTTAAATGATTGAAATGATTGTGAAATAATACGTACTTTTTCAAACACTAAAGGAAAAATAAACTTAGTTGTTCATTATGATTTAAGAACGATCTAGATGTGAAGGACAATGGAATAGGAACATCTAAAATTCTATAAGTTTTGGAGTTGGAAACTGAGAAAGGGAGGGACTATAATTTTTTTTATAGTCTAGGCTAGAAATGTATGGTCTATACTTAGATTTGTATGTTTTCATACCCTATAATAGTCTAGCTTGAAAATTTAATGTTGATCCAGAGCATCCTCACTGACAAATGCCGATCTAAAATCTTCTCAAAATCAATTACAGGAAGTTGCATTGCGTAGAGAAAATAAGAGCTTTCCGGCAGTATCTTGTTTGCTGAAAATGGAGCCCGTATGTGGAAGATATAGCCCGTTGAAATATTTGGCCAACTAGTAAAAATATGGATTGCCCACATGGACATGGACGCATGCACATCCGCCAAGTGGACTAACGAAATTGCAACAAGTGGCACAATGGGAATGAAGTAAAAACCATACATGCAATAAAAGAGAATATTCTACCAAAGAAATATACAAAACAAGAGATATAAATCAACACCAGATTTAACGTGGTTCACCCAGTGTGGGCTACATCCACCAAGAAACAAGCCAATCTATTATCCAAATCTTTCAGAAGATATACAATGAAGATTTACAATCTTCCACACCTCTCATGATGTATAGTACTTTCTTTCTCTCAAGCTTCTCCTTCTTCTCCAAGAATTCTCTCTCTCACAATTATTTTCACAATAATCATCAACTCTCACTTCTAACCCTAGCTTTCTATCTTATAAATACCTTATACAAACTTAGGGCACTTAGCCATGCAATTACAATCAATAGATCTTCTTTAATACTAAAATTAGATCTAATTCCCATGAGTTAAATAAAACACTCACACACAGGTAACCGATGCCGGTTAGCCCTAACCGATGATGATTCCTACTTGCCTGACCGATGTTGGTCATAGGTGACCGATGTCGGTCCCTTCATAACCGATGCTAGTTACTGTGTTTTCCAGCAAGTTGATAAAGCATGCTAAACTGAAGTAATTGAGCTCCACATCTCAACAATCTCCCACTTGGAGATAAATTACTGCACTATACCTGTACAATGTCATTCTTGGATCCTTTCCTTAGCTTTGTTTCTTCCTCTTCAAGTCTCAAACTTGAAGACCAACAAAATTGGAGTGTATCTCCAACTTATCTTTTGCTAATGGCTTTACTAGCATATCCGTAGGGTTCTCACTCATATGAATCTTCTCCAGTTTTAGTTGTCCATCCTCCAATACCTACTGTATGAAGTGATATCTCAACTGAATGTGTTTTGTTCTAGAATGAAACAGTGAGTTCTTTGCCAAATGAATTGCACTCTAACTATCACTGAACAATTTGCAATCATCTTGCTCCTTTCCCAACTCTTCCATGAACCTGCTCATCCATATCATCTCTTTGTTAGCCTCTGTAGTTGCAACATACTCTGCCTCTGTAGTAGACAAAGCCACAACCTTCTATAATCTCGAAATCCAGCTAACTGTCGTCCCACCTACTGTGAAAATATATCCAGTAGTGCTCCTCCTACCATCCAGATCTCCAGCCATATCTGAATCAACATAGCCACATAAAGAAATATCTAAACCTCCATAGCATAACTGCATGCTAGATGTCCCTCTCAAATACCTGAGTATCCATTGGATTGATTTCCAATGCTCTTTACCTAGATTGGTCATAAATCTACTCACAACTCCCACTTCCTGTGTAATGTTTGGTCTGGTACAAACCATAACATACATGAGACTCCCAACTGCTGAAGCATATGGTACTCGTGTCATGTATTTGACCTCCTCATGTGATGAAAGACACTGATCTTTGCTCAATTTGAAGTGTCTAGCCATAGGTGTACTTACAAGTTTTGAATTCTACATTTTAAACCTTTCTAACACCTTGTAGATATAATCCTCCTGAGACAAATACAATTTCTTGTTCTTCCTGTCTCTGTGTATTTGCATGCCAAGGATTCTTTTTGCAGCTCCTAAATCCTTCATAGCAAATGTGTGAGCTATCTTTCCCTTAAGCTCACCAATGTCTTGCATACTAGATCCTGTAATAAGCATATCATCCACATACAATAACAAAATAATATAGCTCCCATTTTCAAGCTTCTTGAAATAAACACAATGGTCAGATTCACATCTCAAGTAACCATGCTCATGCATGAAACTATCAAACCTTCATGTACCATTTCTTGGAGCTTGTTTGAGCCCATATAGGCTCTTTTTCAACCTGCACACTAATTTCTCCTTACCCTTGACTTCATACCCAAGTGGCTGCTACATATAAATCTCTTCATCCAAATCACCATGAAGGAAATCCGTCTTCACATCTAGTTTCTCTAAATGCAAATCATCTACTGCAACTAAACTCAATACAATACGAATAGAAGTCATCTTTACAATAAGAGAAAATATTTCACCAAAGTCAATACCTGCTTTCTGTGTAAATCCCTTTACTACAAGCCTTGCCTTGTACCTTTTCTATCCACCCTCTTCTTCCTTGATCCTGTAAACCCATTTGTTCTGCAATGTCCTCTTACTTGCTGACAACTTAACCAAATCCCAAGTCTGGTTTTGTTCCAAGGAGTCCATCTCCTCATCCATGCCATGCTCCCATTGTACGTGGGTCTCATCCTGCATTTCTTCTTCAAAAATTTTTGGTTCACCATTATCAGTCAATAATAAATAATATAAATAAGGTATAAATATTTCTAGAGGTTTATTTACCCTTTGTGACCTTCTCACTGGAGTTTGGGTACCAGAGGCTCATTCTGGACCTCTTAGACATTTGTTTCCAATTCTGACAGTGACGACGCTGGTCACCTGTAGCCAATGCTAGTTTACTAACCGATTCCGGTTTGGCTCTTCTGTAACCGATACCGGTTCAGCTGACCGATGTCGGTCAGGGGTCAACCGACTCAGTTACTGTGTAACCCTGTAGGTATGAGTTTTAAATCTGAGAGTTCATTTTCATTCACAAACTTCTCAACCGGTTCATCCTTGGGTACCAAAATTTGATCCCTGTACATTCTCTTTTCATTCCATTCAATGTCACGACTCCTAATAATTTTAGAATTCTCTAAATCCCAAAAATGAAATCCGAAATCACCAGATCCATAACCAATGAAAGTGCATCTCTTGGATTTTGCATCCAACTTTTTTTCTATTTTCCTTATCAATATGCACAAAAGCTTCTGAACCAAAAACTTTAAGAAAAGAAAGATCTACCTCTTTTCCAGTCCAAGATTCCTCTGGTATTCCTCCATCTAGTGAACTTGAAGGCCCACGGTTAATCAAATAAATCGTTGTATCAACTGCTTCTGCCCAAAACTGCAAGGGCAATCCAACATGTATCCTCATACTTCTAGCACGTTCCATGATTTTCTGTTCATTCTTTCTGCAACACCATTCTCTTGTGGTGTTCTTGGAACCGTCCTTTCTCTACGTATTCCATTCACTGAACAATAATCATTGAAATCCTTGCTACAATATTCACCACCATTGTCAGATCTAAGACACTTTAACTTTGAATTTGATTCATTCTCAACAAGGGCTTTCCATCTTTTAAAAGTCTCAAAAACATCAAATTTATGTTTAATACAATAAACCCATACCTTTCTTGTAGCATCATCAATGAAAGTAACATAATACTGGGATCCTCCATGAGAAGCTACCTGGTTTGGTCCCCACACATCTGAGTGTACAAGCTCCAATTTTTGATCCTTCTTAGTTGCCCCAACTTTGAGAAATCTCACTCTCTTTTTCTTTCCAAAGACACAATGCTCACATAAATCAAGATCTAAATATTTCAAATATGATAACTTACCCTTAGCCTTTAAGATCTGCATTCCTTTTTGACTCATATGGCCCAACCGATTATGCCACATGCATGCATCTGAATCTGAAGTAGATAATATAAAAAATGAATCAGTAACACAGGTAGATAAATATAACGTTCCTACCTTCTTGCCTCTTGCCACAACAAAGGCACCCTTGGTGACTTTCCAAGAGTCTGCTGTGAATGTAACCATGCAACCAACTTCACCTAGTTTCCCTACAGAAATAAGATTCCTCTTTAGGCTTGACACATGCCTCACATCTTTCAATACCCATGTATTTTCATTCTACAATTTTAGATGAACTTCCCCTTTACTAGTAATACTGCAAGGTTCATCATCACCCAAATAAACATGCCCAAAATTTCCCTGGACATAATTTATGAAATAACTCTTATTAGGGGTTGCATGGAAAGAAGCTCCTGAATCTAAAACCCATGATTCTATTCTATTATCCAAAGAAAGAATAAGAGCATCTTGCATTACCTCTGCTGCAATATTTGCCTCTTTACCTTCGTCTGGGTGTTGGTTCTCTTTATCCTTTGACCAAAAATATTTTTTTACATGTCCTTTCTTTCCACAAATCTAATAGGTAACTCCCTTACCTCTGGATTTAGATATGCCATTCCTTAACTTTGATTTCCCATTATTCTTACTCTTGGATCTCTCCTTCTACATGCCTCTGCTTTCTACATTCAAAGCATTTCCAGATGATGATTCCTCTGTACTTTTCCTGCGAATTTATTCATTCAAGATTATACTAACCACATCATCAAACTTCAAAATATTATTAGCAGATGTTGTATTACTAACAACCATTACCAAGTTATCCCAACTATCAGGAAAAGAACATAAGAATAAGAGTGCTTTCACTTCATCATCAAATGGAATATCAACTGATTTTAACTGATTTACAATAGATCGGAAATCATTCAAATGAATAGATGCAGATCCACCTTCATGCATCTTAGAACTAAATAGTTTCTTCATCAAATAAACTTTATTTGAAGCACTAGGTTTTTCATATAAATTAGCAAGAGATTTCATTAACTTTACCGTAGATGTCACTTCTGTAATATTAGAAGCCACAAATGCTGCCAGGCTCAATCTTATAGATCCCAAAGCCTTTCTGTCAAGAATCTTCCATTCTTCATCAATCATCTTCATAGGTCTAGACTTTTCATCCAACGGTAAGTACAAATCTCTTTGATACAGATAATCCTCAATCTGCATCTTCCATAATTGATAATTTTGGTCGTAAAACTTCTCTACCTTGTATTTGTTTTCTTCTTCCATTGTTGTAGCTCCCACTCAATCAAAAAACCCTTTGTGAGTAAATCTGTCAACACAAAAAACCCTCAAACAAAGCTCTGATACCAGTTGTTGGGGTTAGCACAAGGTTGTACAGATAATATATCAGATCTAAGCATACATGCAATAAAAGTGGATATTCTACCAGAAGAAATATACAAAACAAGAGATATAAATCAACACCAGATTTAACGTGGTTCACCCAGTGTGGGCTACATCCACCAAGAAACAAACCAATCTATTATCCAAAACTTTCAGAAGATATACAATGAAGATTTACAATTTTCACACCTCTCACGATGTACAATAATTTCTTTCTCTCAAGCTTCTCCTTCTTCTCCAAGAATTCTCTCTCACAATTATTTTCACAATAATCATCAATACTTACTTCTAACCCTAGCTTTCCAGCTTATAAATACCTTATACAAACTTAGGGCACTTAGCCATGCAATTACAATCAATAGATCTATTTTAATACTAAAATTAGATCTAATTCCCGTGAGTTAAATAAAACACTCACACACAGGTAACTGATGTCGGTTATCCCTAACCAATGTCAGTTCCTACTTGCCTGACCGATGTTGGTCATAGGTGACTAATGTCAGTCCTTTCATAACCGATGTTGGTTACTATGTTTTCCAACAAGTTGATAAGGCATGCTAAACTGAAGTAATTGAGCTCCACATCTCAACAGACCTGGCCACCGCGCTACTTATCTGCTTAACCACCTGCGCTGCCAACTCATCTCCTTATCTAATAGCCATGCCAGCCTAACTTCCTAATCTACCTTACCTCCTTGCCAATCCACTTATCTCCTTACCAACTGAGTGCACATCTCTTTAGCACATCCACCTTATCTCTCCAACGTGGTGCTAAAACCCTCATCATCCAGCTTAGCACATACCCAAATTGCCACATAACCATCGACCCAAAAAATGTATCATAAGCTAATAAACCTAGCCCACCACATACCTTTTAAACTACTTACCTATTCTTCCTCTCGCGCATGTGGGACTATTTACCTAGCTTAGCCAAATGTTATCAAACAATACACTTAATAAGGCTTGAACCTTGGCCATCGTGGTAAAATATAAGGGGCCTAAACGTTATGCCTAGTGTTTAGAAACAATATAAAATGGGTCATGTGCTATTTGAAGGGTAGTTAACAGAAGCTTGTGTACATTTGGAGGCATATTGTGGGAGCTAGGGACATTTTTGGGGAAAAGTTCTAAAGGAGACTAGGGCTTTTTTTGCAAGAGGAACACAATGAGAAGGTCTAAATCATGTAATAATTTTCTAAGTGTTATTTTGTTATGATTTTAGTAGATTGGTCCATTTAATTGAACCCAGAGATGTACGCTATAAATGCCGAACTCCGTTATCACGTACAATTTCAAATTATTGTCAAATTGTTGTCTGATTACCATAGAGCTCGCAAATTTCTAATTTTAATTAAAAATATAGAAAATTCGTAATGTCAAAACAACTCCATAAAATCATTGTTTAAAAGTAAAATTTTGGATGACTATTGCAATTTTGCTTATGATTTTGGATCGATTGGTATCATAGTTGGTCTATGATCAATTTAATGATGTTTGGATTGTAAGTTGTGTTGAATGTTAACAAGGTCTCGTTCTAGAAAGGATGAAGGATAACTAGTAGAAGTTGACCCCGAAATTTGGTACAAGAAGATATCAAAGTCTAAGGATGGGTGAGGATCGAGAAGAATAATTCTATCACTCATTCCTTCAAATGAAATAAATGGTGGAAGAATTGTACTAGGATAGGAGAAGACAAAGGGAAAAAGAAGCTAGAGAAGGTAAAAAGGAAGAAAGATATATTTTTTATCCTAATATTCCTAAAAGTGAAACACAAAAATATGATTTTCTTCCTTCATTAAAACTAGATATCAAGTTTGAATTGCCAATGTATAATGGGGAGCTTAATGAAGAGAAGTTTAATAACTGAATCAAACAGATTGATGTATATTGTAGGGTTCAGAAAATTATCGATGATGAAGTAAAAATACATTTTGCTACTTTTTGAATGGGTGGCACAACACTTATATGGTGGGAGAGTAAGCTTCAGGAAGCATATGTGAAAAAAAGTAAAGAAATATCTTCCTGATCTGATTTTATTTTTGATCTAAGACAACAATTTTGTCCTCTAGGATATATGCAACAAGCTATGATGGATTAGAAAACTTTGAGACAAACAAAGGGACAAAGTGTTCAAGATTATACACAAGAGTTTAGGAAAAGGGCTCTTATTCTTGGTATTTATCTCCATACACAAGAAACATTACTTAAATACATTGGTTGATTACATAGTTATTTGAGACATATGATTCTCTTTCTTAATCCTACTAATCTTGATGCGGTTTGTGTGCAAGCTACACATTTGGAAGCAAGAGGGAAAATGATTAAGGAGTCTTCCTCCTCAAAACATAAGAATACGAAATCCAAAGACAAAGAAAAAGGTTCTAAAGAATAAGGAAAAGGAAAGGGTAAGAAAAAAACTAACTCTACTGTTAAGAAAGAAGATGAAAAACCATTTTGCAATCATTGTAAAAAGAACATGATGAATCTAAGTGTTGGAAATTACATCCTGAAATGAAGCCTAAGTGGTTTAATAATAAAAAGGGAAAAGAGAAGAAAATGAATAGTGTGGTTCATGATCTTAGGTCCGATTCAAGAGATGAAACTAAGATCACAGCCATGAGTTTTCAAGATTGTAATTATTCCTCTTCTTCTAACAATAGTTCATCAAATGTTGCATCTTCTTATAAACAACAATATATGCATGATGAAAAGAAAAGAAATGAGATTTTCCACCTTAGATTTGTTTCACAACATACAAAAATTGACACTCTATTTGATAGTGGATCTCAAGATAATCTGATTTTAGAGGAGGTTGTGAAGAAACTAAGATTCAAAACTAAGCCACATCCTAAGCCTTATCCTTTGGGATAGGTTTTTGATGATGCAAATTTGCAAGTAACAATCGGAAATTGTAGATTCAGATTTTCCATTACAGAAAAGTTTATTTATGAGGTTGATCTGGATGTTGTTCTTTTAGATATTTTTGGTGTGCTTTTGGGAATTCCTTATCTATATGATCATAAAACAATATTCTATAGGGAAGAGCATAAATAATTTCTTTAAGGATGGGATTAAATATATTGTTAGAGCTCATCGTGTAAAAACAAGTCTTTCCTTGGTTACTGTAGGGCAGATGAAAATGCTTGTCAATTCAAGCAAGAATTTTGTATTCAGGTGATCAAAGCCAAAGAGAAAGATCACAAAAAGGTTTTTGAAGATTGTGATCCTAAACATCGTAATGAATTGGTTAAAATTGTTTCTACCTATGATGATGTTTTTCATGATCCATAGGGTCTACCTCCCAAAATAGGAGTTCAACATGAGATATAGTTGTTACAGGATGCACATCTTCCCAACATTGGTATGTATTGATTGTCTATGGTTGAAAAACAAGGAAATCAAGAAAGAGGTGATGGAACTATTGGCAAAAGGAATTAACCATCCAATTTCATCTCCTTGTGGTTCGCCAAATTTTGGTGCCAAAGAAAGATGGCACATGGCGGATGTGTGTTGATTTTCGTGCCTTGAAAAAAATCATGGTGAAAAATTGTTACCCTCTTCCTCGTATTGATGATTTACTGGATCAATTAAATAATGTTATTTATTTCACTAAGTTAGACTTAAGAAGTGGTTATCACCAAGTAAGAAACAATGAAGGTGATGTGTCAAAAATTGCTTTCAAAACGAAACAAGGTTTATTTGAATTTCTTGTTATGCCTTTTGGGTTGTGTAATGCACCGACTACATTCATGTGTGTGATGAATGATATATTTAGGCCATTCATTGATGATTTTGTCATTTTCTACTTAGATGATATTATGATTTTTAGTAAATCATGGGATGATCATATTATTCACATACAGAAAGTCTTAGATGCTTTAAGAAAGGAAAAATTGTTTATGAAGATGTCTAAATGTGAATTTGGGAAAACATATTTGGTTTATTTGGGTTATGTTATGGGACATGATGAAATCTTAGAAAATTTGAGGTCATAGTTAATTGGCCTAGACCCAATAATGTAACGGGAGTTAAAATCATTCTTGTTGTAGTACAATACTGGAGAAAATTTATTGCTAACTTATCATTTATTGCATCTCGTTTGCATTCTTTGACTAGTATTAAATGTGTCTTTCAGTGGGGAGGAAAACATTAGAGATATTTCGATACACTGAAAGAGAAAATCAATACCTCTCCTGTCTTAGCACTTCTAGATACGCAGGAGTCATTTGAGATTAAGACGGATGCCAATGAACATGTAATGGGGGCAGTCTTTATACTTCATTTAATATTGATGATATGCTTGATGAAATCCTTGCATCCGAGTCTTTATCTGATATTGATGATACACATACTAATAATGACTCTACTTCTCTACATATTGTTGAATGTGAATTCTGCTACTATGCTTTCATCTTCTTATGAGATTGTGTCTAGTAACATGCATGTTGATTCATCTCCATCTATTGCTTCATCTCCTAATAATGCTTCCAATGGTATTCCTATTGATTTTATTGATATTACATGCTCTTCATCCCATAGTATTTCTTCCGCACCTACATATAGTGTTCCTATAGCATCAACATCCTCCACTTCTTCTTCAAACATCCCTATGATCATTCATAATAACAAGCTTCAACCACTCAATACACCCCTCACATATTATACCATTCCTTCACATGATATCTTGTCACTCATGCATGTTGTTTGTCAATTAAAATCTCAATTCCAATCTCTCACTCTTGAAAACAAGGCCTATTATGATTTTATTAACAATTCTTTATATGGAAATCCTATTCTGAAAAATATTCACAATTCAACATTCCCTAAGGATTTCATTATGCCTACATTTTCATGCTTTGATGGCACTAAAAATCCATATTTGTATCTCAATAATTATCATCTAGATATGGCTTCTTACTCCAGTGACTGATTATTGCTTAAAGATTTTCATCATAGTCTTACCGATGATGTTCTCCAATGGTACACACATCTACCTTTTGGATCTCTTATTACCTATTGTGAGATGGAAGAGGCATTCCTTCACTGCTTTATACTTAACATTGGCCCTAGAGTCACATATGATCGCTTACCTGGCTTACATCAAGGCAAGAAATAACCTATTATTTATTACATTATGTGTTTCAATGCTTGCATGCATCAGTAATTCTTTCAACCCATTGATCTAGAGAAGCAATTCATATTTTTTCGTGGTTTGATTCATGCTTTAAAGTAACACTTGTAATATGATACATGTGAATCATTCAAACTATTATGCTATAAAGTCATTGATTTAGAACAAGATCTCATTGCTAAAACATGTCTTAGATCCGCCTATTATTTGTATTGTTAATGCATCATCTAATTATTCTCCTCTTCCATTTGTTGAGCGTCCTCCAAGATCTCCATATACTCCACCCCGTAAGCAAGTTTAGTATTCTCCATCACATAATTTTCCTTCATCTCCTCCACTGTGTTAGTCTCCACCTAAGACTTTTGCATCTCCTCCTCGGTAGCCATTACACTTTTCTCATAATGTTAGGCCTCATGATGTGTTGGGTGCTTTGCTTAACAAGCATTTGCTTTTCTTACCTTCCAATCAACATCATCCACCTCATCACTTGCAACATCAATGTGATCAACCTTATTGCAACTATCATCGCATCAATGGCCATTGCGAAAATGACTATTACACCCTTCATGACAGATTGCAACAATTATAAGACAAGGGTGTCATTGTCTTTAGTTCTCCCTCCTATGAGCGGTCTATATCTCCAATTCCATGCAAGCATGTTGTTACTCATGTGCATTTATCTCTTTCGCATGCTTCTAAGGTCATCAGTCGTCCACCACCGCAGGTCATTATTCATGTTTTCCCTCCATCTCATTCATGCACCACTACACCATCTCATCTACTATGTAATGATCCTACTACACATTGGCTGTCTAAGCCGTCGGGATCTATGCTTCCCACTTCTGCATCTCCCATCATTGGCACCATTTCATCAAGCGTTCAATTTGGCTCATACACTCATGTTGCTTCCGTTCCACATGTTTCCACTGCTCCATGCCCATTTGGTCTCTGGAAGATGATTTTTTATCACCTCACTACCCGATGACGCACTCGTGTCTCATGGTTCTTCATTAAACTAAAATGGAATATAGTAGTGTAATCTAATGGTATAGAAGCAATAAATAAATGACAATAAAATGTAGTAAATAGACCCAAGTAACTAAATAAATGAAATGTGAACCCATAATGTACAAAGAGGGTTAAGAAGGCCTTAGCTAATTCAGAGATGCATTAGGACTGTGTCACAGAGAATACTGGCTGAACAAGAGGAGGAAACTGCTACATAAGAGCTCGAGAAAATGTAGATTTGAGCTTTCTAACCAGACTGAGGTGTCTGGAGAGGGATGGGGGCACCCAAGACACCCTAGTCTAAGATCTGGGCGCCCTAGTCTACAGGAATGACCAAGGAACCTCCTCTGATGTATTGTTGAATGATCGCCTATGTTCACTTCCTGTCACGTGAATGTCGCTAAACTTCGTTGGATGTTGCTGTAAAATTAGAGATGGAAGAAACACCTGCAAAACCCCAAACAAAGCATCAAAACCCTAAAAAATAAAGATGCATATGAAGGGGTCATACTTTCCTCAATGACCACAATGGTGGAATTACTAACTAAGCGTTGCACTACATCTCAGACCCAATGTAGTTCTAGGTGTGTGTGTGTGGAAATAGTGCCCTAGGTGTTATTGTGTCACACTTTGTGAGTAGTGAGCAATAACTAGATGTAGAATGTAGTAAATGTGTGCATGGAATAGAATAAACTCCTCTCTTATGAAGTGTGATGCAAAAAACCATCCTTATCCCTTGTGATGGAGTTAGATGGATGTAAATGGAACTATAGATTCCTCGAATGGATGTAACCTTAGGTGGTGATAGTAAGTGCCTAGTTTGGTCCCTCATTATGGTCTCATAACTTTATATTTATATGGTTCTCTTGTTTTAATTTCTTAATTAACCCCGAAAAGGCCTGACCACCAAAAATGTAGAAAACTCAAATGGCTAGAAAGTGCCCAAAAGGTGAGAGTAAAGTGTAAAGAGGATCAGGGCAACGAGAGGGGACCAGGGAACTTGGGGTACCCCAGTCAGAAATAGGGAAAAAATAGTATAAAAATACGGACTGGGCAAGTGCAGGTGCAAGATCGAAAGTAATGACAAAAAGCAAAGTAAAATGGCCAAAGACATGGGTTAATTAGTACTCTTTTTCACTCAAGAACCATATGAATAGTAGTATGAGATCAAGACTAAATAATTACCCAAAGTGTGTGATTTTGTGTCTACATTTCCCCCACTTTATGTTGGTGAGTGGAAAGCTTGGTAACATAAAGTAGATAGAGACACATACCTAATATCCATGTATAGTGATGTAGAAAACATGTGCCGAAGGACTAGAAAAAGCATGGAATGACAAAAATATGGAGCGTGGAGACTAAAGATGCAAAAGTGTAAAAAGTGATGAGAGTGAACCTAGGGTGGAAGCGCATGTGTAGATGTCAATGTGTGTGATGTACCTGCATGTTAGTATCGATGTGTGTGATGTTGATTATGTTGTTATTGTTGTTGACTGTTTGCTTCTCATACATACGGACCTGCAAAGGAAAAGATGATCAAGTAGTCAAATACACATGTATATGTGTAAAAATGTTTGTAAAGATGCATGTATATATGTAAAAATCATGTAATGAAAGTAAAAAAATGAAAAAGGAACATGTGCACCTGATCTGTGATGAGAAAAAGGGTGTAGAAAGGATCTTGTCGATGAAGTGCGAGTTTTTTGGGCGATCTCACGCCACTGGCCGAAGAAGTGTAGGGAGGAAAGTTGTGATGTTCTCCAACCTGTAACTGCTTCCCTGAAAGTGTGAAGAGATCTTTGTACTGTCTATTTTTTTGGGTGATCGATGCCACTGAAAAAAGTAGTGTAGGGAGGAAAGTATGATGTTCCTCTATCTCTTAACTACTTCCCAGAATGCTAAGGACAATATGCCCTGTAAAATCCATTGTGTATGGAGTTTTGTAGACTGGTCTGAACCCACTCGTTGTATAACCCACTGTGTCATGGACAAAAACTGAAAACTGAACTATACCGGTACTGTGTTGTGTAGTGTGTAAACCCAAATGATGCCCCCCTCTTTGGGGGTGCATGCAACATCACAGATAGGATAATGCGGTCCCAAAAGAGGACCGACCACAAAAATTGTGCCCTGCAGGGAGAAGGGAATGTGCTTGGTAGAAACCAAGGCACATGCAAACAAGTGGCTAGGAAACAAGTGTTAATACAAACAAACATGCATGTAGAAGACAAAGTGTAAGCTGCAAGACAATGTGTAAGCTAGAATGCAAGTAAACATGCAAGAAGCCAATCATAGACCATGAAAAGTGGGTTGCAAACATGGGACATCACTCATGATGTCACAAGACACTCAAGGCCATAGTGGCCGCAAAAAAACAAGAAAGTGTGCACACCAAACAAAGGGCAAAGCCCTGCATACAATACAAACAATGACAAGCAAGTACAAACAAACAGATAAGCCATGGTAGCAAGTAATCCTACAAAAAAATGTTATACATGAAACACCTGTTAGCATGGTAGAAAGATAAAGTGTATGTCAAAAGCGTGTATAACCAATAAAGTAGTGTGTTATGAAAAAAATGAAACAATAGTACTTGTAGTGTAGGAAAGTGGATGCCCCCAGGAGCCACTATGGGACTGGTAGTGTGCCAAGCATCCATATTACATGTAGAAGTTCTGTATCTGTGATCACAACTAGAAAAGGATGTGAACATGCATGTGTGTATGGTAAAGATAATGACATACAAGATATCTATCTAACATGTGTAATAAGATGAACATGTACAAGTAAATGTAAGCAAAAGTAAATGCAACCAAGATATGTAGTATGTTGTGGATGGATGGAATGGAATGCAAGATGGATGATAGGAGCCACATGCCCCCCAAGTGAATGGAATTGTATGTAGTGAGGTTCATTTGTTTATGCCCCCTCAGTAGTCAAGAATGAACCGTAAATGAGAGTGTGTCATCAGGAAATGGTCGAAACTATGTGTTGTGTGTAGCACGTTGTGATGAATGTGTAGTGATGATATGCGACCTAAAGATGAATTTTGTGTGACATTATATCCTAAGCGTATATCACAACAAGATGATGAAGGAGTGATGATTTAGCCTAAAGTGTATATCACTAAATGATGACATAGAAAGGTGATGATGATGCTAGAGTAAGTGATGATGTAGCCTATGACGTATCACTACAAGATGACTACAAGTGGTGATGTAGCCTAAAGTGTATACCACTAAAGATGATAGGTGATGATGTAGCCTACAACGTATATCACTAAACTAGGAATGTCACATGATAGAAAGGTTGAATGATGAACGTGTAAATGTGATGAGGTCCATTTGTGATGTATACCCTCAACAATCTAGTATGGACCGTGAGACTAGAGTGCGTCATAGGGTAATTAGTGATAGCACGTACAAGTAGATGTGTGTAAAATGTGTAGTATGTGTAGTGGTGATGAGATGTAGTGTGAGATGTTTAATTCCTATTGTGTAGTGTGTGAGGTTCATGTGTGTAGGAAGCCCTCAATAATCAAGCGTGAACTGAGGCACAAGAGTGTGTCATTGGGTAATGATGCAATGTAGAGTGTAGATGAATATGTGCATATATGCTAGAAGATGTATGATGATGTGAGTAATGTGAGTATGTTGTGTTGATGCTAAGAGGGGGGATGTGTGAATGCTAGGCCCCCCTAAGTGCATGGTGGTGAATATGATCATGTGACACTATCTAAAATATCATCATTGTCATGATTGAAACCTCATTAGAGCGGCAACATTGGAGACATGATAAGAAATAGAATGAGGTGGATCGTATAAAGAACCATTGTGACATAGTGTGTAGACACTCATTGCATATTCTTCATCAGTGAAGGGTACTGGTGGATATTCATGTGCATACCAACGAGAAAGATTTAGAGCATAAGTGGGAGATGAGTCATTACCGATGGAAACATTGCCAAATGGCATAGGAAATGTGAGAGAAGTGTGGTCTGTGTCTAAAGTACCACCAATATAGTCAAGCCAAGATTTCCCAAGTGTTAGTGGAGAAGTGTGAGGGGAACGTGCAACGAAGATCGTCAAATGAAACACACGAAGGCCATAGGCGGCTGTAATGTGAAAATAACCATGATAAAGATGAGGTGAGTGAATTGGTGGTAAGATATCATTAAGTGTCAAACAAAGGTTAGTTAAGCCCTCAAGTGTGCAAATAGTATCTGAACAAGTACGATCGATTGGGATGTTATGCCAAAGAGTTGTTGATGAATATTGTGCATGTGAAAGGAGGTGGTGGAGATGCAGACTGCGTGGTAGGAGATGAAACAATGTATAAAGTGTTAACAGATCCCTGATAAAGTATCATAACATTGGTAGAAGGAGGGGTCTTGAATTTATATTCACCTGGGCCATCGGCCACAAAGGTGTCTTCAAAGTAAGAGTCATCTACATCGATAGGTGTAAAATTTAGTTGGCCTAATGCTTCATCAGTGAGTTTGATAGCGTCAAATTCATCATCAGAGTCCTCAGAATCATCTGTGTTAGCATTATCATGTTGTATAGCTTTGTCAAGTATATTGTTAGGAGTTGTACTAGGTGGAGGAGTGGGAGGTGTATCGATAGGTGGAGCAGTTGTGCTTAGCGGAGTAGATATGGTAGGTGCGATAATTTTTGTAGTGTGAGTATAAATAGCGGGAATAGTTGGAGTGATGGAGAAGATATATGAAGTGCTCGATTGACCGATGTCATATGTATCAATACTACCATATGGAATAGGTTGGGAAGGGGGAATAGGCATAGTAGTAATGGGGTTATGTGACAAAATTTGAATGGTTTGGGATTTGCATAATAGTATGTTCATAACCATCATGTAAAATTTGACACATTGGTGAACAGTAGATGGAACTTGCATTACTTGGATCCAAGGTCTACCTAGCAATATATTGAATTGAAATGAAGCATCTATAACATAGAATTTGGTGAGAAAAATCTTAGGCCCAACCCAAATGTGTAATGAGATAGTCCCTAGACATGTGCGAGTGGTAGAATCATAACCTCGGATGAGAGTAGAATTCTTAGAAATTAGATTATCGTTAATACCTAGTTGTTTTAAAAGAGAATGAGCACATAGGTTGATGAATGACCCATTATCAATAAGTACTCATTTGATGCAAGTGGTGCTAATGATGGTGGTAATGAGAAAGGGTGCACATGGATTACTTTTAGCAAAAGGTGATAGATCCTCATCAGTGAAGGATATAACATGTGGCATATTTCAGAGAGACTGTATGAGGTGTGTAAAGGCCACCACAAAGTTATCACTTTCTATATGAATGACACGAAGGGTTGCTTCTAGTGTTTGACGATAGTCTGGTGCACTACGCAATAAGTCATAGAGAGAAATCTTAGCTGGTGTGTTTTTAAGTTGTTCTATGATATCATAACCCTTAGGAGGAGCCGAAGGAGCCAAGGAAGTGATAGGTGGAGGAAGAGTAGCGGGTGGAGTCACATGAGGGCGAGTGCAATGAGTAGTAACTACATTGATAGATGGATCAGCCCTAGGGGTAACAAAACGAGGAGGATGTTGAGTATGCACTTGCATGAAATCAACAACAGTAGTGACTATACCAGAGACTTTAGTTGGTGTGAAAGAAGGATAAGATGATTGAGTCATGACTTGATAAGGAGAAGACATGTTCAAAAGGAAGGGTTGGATCATTCGGGTTCACCAAAATGATTAAACTAAAATGGAATATTCTAGTCTAATATAATGTTATAGAAGTAATAAATAAATAATGAATACAATAAATACTAGAAAATATACCCAAGCAAACTAAAGTAAATGAAATGTGAAACCCTAATGTACAAAGAGGGTTAGAAGGCCTTAGTTGATCACAGAGATGTTTGGGACTGTGTCAGTGGAGACCAGATGAAATAGGAGGAGGAAACCATCACAAAGGAGCTCGAGAAAATGTAGATCTGAGATGTCTAGCTAGACTGGGGTGCCTAGAGAGGGATGGGGGTGCCTGGGGCACCCTGGTCTGAGATCTGGGTGCCTTGGTCTGGAGAAATGACCAAGAAACCTCCTCTTGAGGTGTCATTGAATGATATCCTTTGTTCGTTTCCTGTCATGTGAATGTCATTGAACTGATCGTTGGATGTCACTGTAAAATCAGAGATGAAGGAAACACCTGTAAAACCCCAGATAAAGCATCAAAACCCTAAAAAATAAAGATGCATATGAAGGGGTCAGACTGTCCTCAGCAGCCACAATGGTGGACTTACTAACTGAGTGTTGCACTACATCTCAGACCCAATGTAGTTCTAGGTGTGTGTGTGTGTGTGTGTAAATTGTGCCCTAGGTGCTCTTGTGTCAGTCACACTTTGTGAGTAGCGAGCAATAACTAGATGTAGAATGTAAGTAAATGGTGCATGGAATAGAATAAACTCCCCTCCTATGAAGTGTGATGCAAATGAACCATCCTTTGTCCCTTGTGATGGAGCTAGATGGATGCAAATGGAGCTATAGATGCCTTTGATGGATGCAACCTTAGGTGGTGATAGTAAGTGCTTAGTGTTTGGTCCCTCATTATGGTCTCATAACTTTATATTTATATGGTTCTCTTGCTTCTAATTTTTGTAATTAACCCCGAAAAGGCCGACCACCAAAAATATAGAAGCTCAAACGGCTAGAAAGTGCCCAAAAAGTGAGAGTAAAGTGCAAAGAGGGACGCCCAGAGGGGACCAGGGTGCCCCAGTCAGAAATAGGAAAAATGTAGTATGAAAATACAGACTGGGCAAGTGATGGTGCAAGATAGAATGTAATGACGGAAAGAAAAGTAAAATGGCCAAAGACATGGGTTAATTAGTACTCTTTTTCACTAAAGAACCATATGAATAGTAGTATGAGACCGGGACTAAATAATTACCCAAAGTGTGTGATTTTGGGAGCACTCTTGCTTTACGGTTCATTCTTGACTGCTGAGGGATCTTATATAAATGAACCTCATCATCTACACAATGGGGGGAATCGTTATTCTCCTTTTCCATACTCTTCATCATACTAACACTCACTTAAGTACACTTTTTCAATCAGCTCATTCACATACTCTTTTAGATCATTCATTTAATACATACTTTACCATTCATCACAACTCTATTCATGCATACAATACACTTTTTCATCATTTATCTATCACATGGAGTAATCACACTACATATATTTCATACACTATCTACTATCACATATATTATCTCATCAGTTATTCATTTATGATCACATTAAACACCATGTCTACACATGCAACTTCAATAGACCACATATGGCATAATACTCACACATCACATATCAAA
>JAHRHJ020000649.1:0-56970 GCA_019776745.2 Taxus chinensis
ATGCGCACGGTACATGTCCACCGTAACCCGAGACTCGCGCTATGGTAGGTCAGTAGCGCGGCTGCATCCCCAAAAACCTGCAGTATGCTGTCCATCGCAGTCTCTGAATCTACCTGGAAGACTACCTCTCCCTCGATCGGTAGCCACAAGATGCGATACACATCCTCTAATGTGACTGTCATCTCCCCGGTCGGCAGATGGAACACATTGGCCGCCGGATCCCACCTCTCGATGAGGGCGACCATCAGGCTGTGATCCCTCTCTATCGCTCTGTACCTCTGGACCTCGCCGAGTCCCACCTCGCGCATGATGGCCCAATGCGCCGCAGATACGTGTGGCCTCATCCGACTCAATAGTGGAGGCATCCTATCACGCATCGTCAACTGCTGACGTGCCGGCAAAACCAACCCACATTCTTAGACCTACTCTTTATTATAAACATCTACTTTACCATCTAAAAACCCCCCTTTGGTAAAGCCCAAAATCTAACCCACACCTACCCCTTCTCCACCCCACACCAACCCCCACACCGACCCGCAACCCAACCCAAAAACCTAACCCCACACCTAACCCAACCACCACCCCACACCAACCCCCACACCGACCCGCAACCCAACCCAAAAACCCTAACCCAACCACCACTCCCACACCTACCCCTTCTCCACCCCTAACCCAACCCCCACTCCCAACCCAACCCAACACCCCAAAAAACATTCAATCACTCCCACTCCCACTCCCACCCACAACCCAAAAACAATCCACCCAACCCAAAAACAATCCACCCAACCCCCAACCACACCCGAACAAGCCACCCAACCCACCTTCAAACCTAAACCCTAAACCCAAAATCCCATCCCAAACTCAAACACCCAACCCCACTCCAACCACACCCCAACAAGCCACCCAACCCACCTTCAAACCTAAACCATAAACCCTAAATCCCATCCCAACTCCACCCTCAACCCATCCCTTCCCCACCAATACCGGCGATACGCGACCGATGCCGGTCCCCCCATTTCAACCTCACCCTATGCTTTTGCGACCGATGTCGGTCGCCTAGTGACCGACATCGGTCACTGTCTCCTGCCCGAGCCGAACCCCCGCGCGGCCCCCAAAGACCATTTTTCACCTATTTTTACCCATCTACCCACCCAAACACCCCCAAATTTTACACACCTAGCCGCCTTACCCTATCTTACCTATCTACCCTCTCTCTTTTTCAAATTACGTCTATTTACTCCTCATTTCCTAAAACAACTAAATTCCTACCCAAACCCCCAATTTCACTTAATACAACCAAATGCATAAAATAAAGATTTTAGAACCTACCGGTACGATGACACATCGTCGTGGTGGGATGGGTGGTGGCGGTCCAGCTGGTCCAGCCCCTCCAGCTCCTCCTGCCTGCTGTGCCATGGCTCCAATCCTGATCTGCTGGGTCCCCGGCCAATCACCTGCTGCCTCCTCCTCAATCGGGCCCACTATCAACTCTCTCCGCCAATCAAATCGCTCCACCTCACTCAATAACCCTCCAAATCAACTCTCCACGTCAGACAAGTCAATTTGGATTGCAAATAAAAAAAGTGACAATGACAGGCCGTATTTTTCTTTTTATAGGTTTTTCAACCTTAACCGATGTCGGTTTCATTTTTTGCCCTAAGAAACTGGTATTAGTCTCTTAACCGATATCGGTCATGCAGAATCGACATTGGTTTGATACCCAACTTTCACCCCATTCTTTGCCGTTCTTTACTCCTTGCCTCTTTTTCACTAATATCGCCTCTGTCTACCTTTGCTGCACAACATTTGTTCACTTGTCCAGCCTGACCAAGGCCACACCCTACCCATCCGGCCTGACCCAAGGCCTCGCCCTAACCAATTGGCCCGACCTAAGGCCTCAACCTACCAATTGGCCCGACCCAAGGCCTCAACCTACCTATTTGGCCCGACCTAAGGCCTCGCCCTAACCTATTTGGCCCGACCTCAGGCCTCAACCTACCAATTGGCCCGACCCAAGGCCTCAACCTACCTATTTGGCCCGACCTAAGGCCTCAACCTACCAATTGGCCCGACCCAAGGCCTCAACCTACCAATTGGCCCGACCCAAGGCCTCGCCCTACCTATTTGGCCCGACCCAAGGCCTCAACCTACCTAATTGGCCCGACCCAAGGCCTCAACCTACCAATTGGCCCAACCCAAGGCCTCGCTCCTACCTATTTGGCCCGACCCAAGGCCTCACCCTACCCAATTGGCCCGACCCAAGGCCTCGCCCTAACCCATTTGACCCGACCCAAGGCCTCAACCCTACCCACCTACCCTGACCCTGGCCCGACCCAAGGCCGTAACCCAACAACTTGGCCCGACCCATGGCCGTATCACTTCAATACCATACCCACAATCAACGTTTTATTTTATCCATCCATCATGTACCTTTTGTTCAATCGAGCTCACCTGTTCGTGTTTTAGCATGATTAGGGTCCTTGACTTGATCTGTTGACCAAATTTTCCTAGACCTAGACCGTGACATTTATCTCAACCAAACCAACCATTTGGTACTGCCAAACACGCCTAAACGTTCCTGTACCTTACATATTATATACCCTGGAGCTACTTCTTATGCCTTGGATACCAGGATTATATCACCCTTGTTTGGATAAACTATCGACCTTTGCCTATACACTGCTGGTTTTCTCGTCAAATCATATACCCTAGTCGTACTATTACATTTTACCATGCGTCTACTTCCTTGGACCTACCCCACCATCTTCCCATCCCCTCTACCCCATTTACCCTTTATCAACCCTATCCTTGATTTCCCCTTCGCTCAATCTGTGCTAGATTTGAGGGGGATTACCTATATCCTTAACAGGAGAAACCACTTCATATTATTGTCCGCGCAGCTTTACAGAACAAGCTACACGACAATAAGGGGCTAATGTAGACACCAAATTTGTGTCTTACGACCCCTTGTGACCCACATCTCATCTCGCAACTTAACCTCATCACCTAAACCTTACACAATTATTTATTAATTACCTTGTAATTGATAAATCCACATCACCTTACCTGCCACCTCATTTTACCACCTCATCATGACCTAGCCCTAACCCTAAACTAACCTAATTAAGACCTATGACTTGGTCTAGACTCACATCCATAACTAATGCCTCCTTACTCGCACCAAAAGCCAACCTTCTAGCCACTTGACCAAGCCTGCAACTGATCTCTTAGGAGAAAAGTAGGGAAGGTGGGCTGTTTTAGTAAAAATAGCCTACTTTTTCCTTACTGATGCCGGTTCCTACTCGACCGACGTCGGTTTCGTAACCGCCATCGGTTCCCTGTAAATGGGTTCCCCAAACCAAAACAACGGATCGGAATTTCAGTTTGAGAGATCAGTAAAAAAAAAGGATTTTTGGATCAACAGAGAGCATTGCGAGCAAGGAACAGAGTCCAGATCTTCACTTAACAGAGCAGAGACGAGTGGAAGATACCAGAAGTGTTTACAACCAAGGAGATCAACTTGTATCTTTGTCAAAACCAGTAAGTCACATCTTACATGTCCTTTTTTTATAACATTTCTTGTGTTTTTGTGAATCTGAGTCCTCCTAAATCCATCTTTGAATCTACTACCCAACGTGTCATTGCATCTAACTGTTATTCTTTCACTCCTAATCACCCCATTTCTTAATATCATCCAATAAAGCCAGCTATTACAAAATATCATAGCTACTACCAAGAAGATCCTAGAACCCACTGGTATCGGTTATCAGTAACCGGCATCGGCTCATCAGTAACTGCCCTCGGTTCCTCTGATCAAAACCAGAAAACCAGCCTTTCCCCTACCCAGTTCAACCTACAGGTCCTAGACCCAACCGACGGCGGTTACCAGAAACCGATATCGGTTACCCTGACTATAACCAGAAACCAGCCTTCTCCTACTAGTTTCAACCAAGTAATCTAATTGATATTTTGCAGTCATTTGTGTTAATTCATATTAGCAGGGGAACTGACCACCTTCGAAAGGAAGTTTTATATTTCCTGGGCCCAAGGTAGTTTCCTCATTTATTATTTAATCAAAATCTTGTGGTCTTGTGTTCTTATTTACAGGTAGTCCTTCCTAAGACAAAAAGGAGTTCTTCGCAGTCAACCTGATCTTTCTCTACGGTACGCGCACACCATCTCGACATTTAACAGGTATTCCTCCTAACCCTAATCTCATCTGTTTCTAAAAGGAATGAAAGGATAGAAGTAACTCTATTCCCAGAAGCTGAAACATTCCGAGTGAAACAATGACTATCTCCATCATACATTCTCCTCTACCATCATTACATAGTCAATCATTAAGTATCTCAAAATCATGCTATTAGACAGATCATAATGTTTTATGCTAGCCATCCATCTAATTTCACTTAGTATTATCTATCGAGTATCCATTGTCGCATATTTGGTGAATCACAATCCCAAAAATCTTCAGTAGTTCTGGCACTTATTCCAATTCAGTTTAGGTTGGTCCTCATGCCATGAGCTTGTTCCATTTCTTGTATTCCATCATGCACACATCATCAGGGGTGTCTCATGCATCTTAGGTTCTCCTTGGCTCCGTACTATTCAAGATCTACATCACATGGGGAGTGAATCACTTGTGTCTGACCCTGGGAACTTTCATTCACTATCCCTTTTTCTGCTCTGGCTAGTTTATAGGATATCAATGGTGTTAACTGATCCAGATATAGTTTTTACAACCTCTGTCCAGATCCACAACCTTGTTTGACTTGAGGTTTTCATTAGGACTCATTATCAACATCTAAGGTCACTCTTGACCTCTCAAATCTAGGCTTGAAAAATCTACTCTTCATAGCTCATTTTATATTTGTACATGACCTACTCGGTGAAAGTCCTAGGTCATATGTAGTCCTGGGTTCTGATCTCTTAAGTAATAAACTATCTTTCTATCAAAAACGTCAGAATCTATATTATTTTTGAGGACACATCACTTCTGCCTTTGGATTACTTGTATTCCCTATTCAAGGTCTTATTGAACCGAGTATTGAAATCATGGACAGATTCATTTGGAACATTATTGTATTACTACTTATTAATATAGTTGATCACTAAATTAGCTTTATTTTGTGGTATTATGTCATATCACATTTATTTTCTTGATTAAAATAAGCATGTTTGATTGATCAATGCATGACATGCCTCTTGAATTATAAGTAGATTTTATATTGCAGAAACTCACATGTAGCCAAAGCATCCTCATGCACAGTAACCCATCTACAATGAAAAGGAATTGTATACATATAAGGTCTTCATTTGCAATAAATAACATGCATCCAAAAGAACTCATATTACAGACAAAGCATTTCCGTAACCATGGAAGGTCACCAGTGATGGCATTATTTCCTTTAAATTCATGGCAACCTATTTTTGACATCTTGTGGCAGGATATTAGAAATCCATCACTCCTAAGTTTAATATATAGATGGAAGAAGTTGACAATTAAAGAGGTCTAGGAGAGACGTCAAGCCATCATTGCATTGAGGTATGTGAATTTACTGGAGAAACAAATTGAACTAGAATGAGGGGTAATTCATAATTTAATAATTGATTAGCTTTCAAACTAGATATTGGTTCTTAATGTTATGTGATTGATATGTAAACACCTATAAGTACCTTGTTGAAAAAGGGGAAGTCTCTGAGATTGTTTGGTTAATATCAGACACAAATAATGGCCCCTCTCTAGTTGGAGAACTCCTTATAGAATTATGTTAGGTTCAAAATCTACTGTAATGAATACTTGTATATTAAAAGGAAATAACCATGTTGTAGGATCACCTTTCAGTGACTAATATAGATTTTTTGATTCTTGATTTATCAAGAACTTAGATAGAGGCTTGTACATTCTTTTCTGAATTGTACTATTCCAGATAATGAAATAAATAGTATGAGCAGGCCCTCCATTTGTTGAAAGTCATAAGCCTTAGTTGAGGCATTAACTGTGGGTAGGTTTTGCTTGTGGTTTATACCACTCAGAATTCTTTCTTTGTCAATACCTCTGGTGACCCGCCCTTCATGATTATATTGAGTAGATTTCAATTCACTTTGGCTTTATTCTGGGAAGTTTACATGTTTTGCTTTAGCCATAGTATTTTTATACAATCAGAATCCTAGTTTTTTCCAAACAAGGCTTAAAAGTTTCAAAGTCCTTTGGTTGAACCGCCTCCAAAGTCACCTCTAGTAATTTTGAAACTTGCATAATGTACTCATCTTCAGGTAGAAATGGTAAGGAAATTTTCCTTGCCGATTCATTTATTGAATAGTCCCTTAGGCTCTATTTACCCCCCCTCATCCAAGGAACCAATTCATGGAGTTAGTTTAAAAATTAACAAAAGTGAAAAGTCCAACCAAATAGATTCTTGTACCGTAGTCTAATCAGAAAAAATCACATATCCACGGATTTATGGGACATGATTTACAAAGGATGTACACAGTCGTGGATTAGAGGCCCAAAATCCTGAAAGATTGACTATCCCTGCGCAGATGAATACTGTGGGAATCAACCAAGCCCTCAACGGTGATCCACGACCGGTATGCGCGGGACATGATAATGTTGCAACCGAAAGGAGAAATCTTTCACTGCATTTATACAGGGAGGCCAGGTGTGAATACTTCAAACCAACGTGATTAAGAAATTTCAGAACAATTCGCACAAGGTAAATCTAGGAATTCATACACCAAAATCCTTGACATGCCACTTGATGTAAGAAAATAGAGTAAGTGCTCTATCCTAGGAACTTCCATAATTTTAACTTTTGATCAAGTAGCTCATTTTCACAATTTTTGGACCACTTTTCTATGGGCACAATGTTGTGAAGAAGGTCCTCATGAATTAGACTTGTATTTGACATGAGGGAAGATATGATAGAAAATCTAAGAAGACATATACATCTCTATAAAGGCAGATGCTAATTAACCAACTCAAATGGCATAAATGCCTGGTCAAGACATAATAGTTGCCCATACTCAGAAGGCCATAGAGCATTTGTTAAGAAAATCTTGCCAATTCTACCATTCGAATCATTTTCATGTTTACCAATAGGCATTCAAAATGGCCTAAAAAATCTTAAATTCGTGAGGAGGAAGAGATTGAAGATACAATTACGTAGCAAAACATGCCTGTGTTTAGAATAAAATGATACCTAGTAGTCTGGGATCATTCCAAATGGAGCAAAATAATTGTTGTACTAGTAAAAGTCATCTGCCAATATGGGGTAGAATTTTGAATCAAGCTGACCCATCATTTTATTCATCCAACTACATCACACTTGAGCTTACTTGTCGATGGAAGAAGAAATTACAATTCAAACGTGAGAACTAGGAGATGAATCAAATCTAACATTTGATTATGTGTTACAACTTAGCAGTAATGAACTATCTAATTAGATTCATCATTTAGGAATTGATGGATTGAACTGATTGGTTATTTAAGTTATGTGAATGACATGTAAAAACTTGATGAATAATTGGATGTTGCATGCATCTAGTCTTCAGATTATTTGGTTGAGATATTTTACTTTATCTAATTCAAACTCCTAGTGGAACTCTTTTTCATCACACTTCTATTGTCTTGTAATGGGATGTATAAAAGGAAAATTTCAATGCTGGGAAAGGGATATAGAAAAGAACATAGAATATAGATATGAAAAAGAGTATAAAATATCGACCAGTGATCAATAGATACAGGTTTTTTGTACTTTACCAATTGTAAACTTCATGCCAAAGAAATAAAATTCTGAGTTATGTTCATTAGTCATATTTACAAGCCTTAAAAGGGATTAATACCAAAGGAAAGGCCCAGTTACGGTTTGTTAACCCCCTCCATTGTTTGTTTATTTGATTTATTACATGATTAGGATTAGGAACAACTCAATTTGTATCTACATTCCGAATTTACACTTTTTACCTTAGAATTTAGTATGTTACCCAGAATTTTTATTTCCATAATTTAGTGACAACAATTTAACTTCTTATCTCTTAATATTTGTAACCGTGCATACAACACTGACATTATTGAAAGTTTACGTCCTTGGTTTGATAATTAAATGAATATAGATTAATGAGCAACATACTAATTTCTGCAAGTTAATTTTCACCACCATTTTTGGCACCATTTAATAAGGTTTTTGAAGAGGTTTTTCATTTATTAGAAGAAATTTAGGTTTTATGAATTCTCCTCCATACCACCCACTAATATATGTTGAGTGAGTTGAGTAGTTATGCATGCACCATCTGAGAGATGTCACATGGTGGATTTTTACACAATCCACAAGTAGCACAGGTTTCCATGTCAAATTCTAAAGAAAGTATATCTTCCTTTGTACAATGTTTGATAATAGAAGAACATCCTATAAGTGAAAGTTCTGAAGCTGCTCTTGAGCAACAAAATATGGCAGAAGAATTAGACTAAAAATACTCAAAATGGGGCAACTACCTTTGAGTTTCCCATTACCGAAAATGATGAAGTTACTGCTATGAATAATATTTATCGCTTAGCCTTGCCTAACTTTCATGGATCCATAACTAAAGACCCAGACACCTTTATGTTTTAGTTTGATGTTTTATGCAGGAGCTATGATTATACCACATATGCACATAAATTGAAGCTATTTCCTACTACACTCAAGGATGCATCCTTGAGGTGGTTCATGGGTTAAGGAAGAAATGTCATAACCACTTGGGCATAGATGAAGGAGAAGTTCCTCAATAAGTATCAGGACTATTGTAGGTCGAGTAGTATAGGAGGTGATCAAATATACAAAATGGCATAGGAGGATGAACCATTAGAAGAATACCTAGAAATATTCATGTTATGTGTTCAAAAGATAAGGCACATAAGAATACCTCTTGAATCTCTCAAATTACTCTTTTTGAAGGGAATCGCTGAGGAGGAAATGGATGCTCTAGATATGATTGGAGTAGGAGACATTTCAAAATATACCTTTGAGGAAATATGTGAAACCTATTTGAATTACTCAAGAGCTACTATGAAGAGGATAAGAAATGTAAGATCAATAGGTGGATCAACTACTAAAATGATTGGGGACATATCCAAGTCAGAGATTGTCAACATGTTTAGTAACATGAAGAAGGATATTTTCAATGATATGGCCACTCAATTAGATGCTTTACATCCCAAGAAGAAAAGGGAAGATGTAGAGGCAAACACTCATAGAATTTTCCATGCATGTAGAAGAAATAAATATGAATGTAAAGATGTAGAGGATTAGCAGCATTGTAGAAGAAAAGGAGACTTCACCTAAATTCAGGATGATAGAAATAGAGGAATGGGAAAGTGTTCTATGTTTCTCAAAGGAATCCATGACCATCTAAGGTAAGGAGTACATGTCACAAGACCCTATGCCAATATTTCAAAATTGGTTTAATAATCCATATATGTAACCCCCACCTTGGGCTAATCCTCAAGGTTGGGATCCATATCATAACCAATACCAACAAAATAGTGGTAACCTCAATTTTAAGGCCAACAAAAATGGAAATAACCCCCTCAATCATGACAGTAGCCTTGGAGAGGAGGGAAACAATGGAATAACCACCTCCTCATTACCAAAAATCCTACAATCAACCTCCTTACCCTTGGAAAAAATCTCTAATGCCAGATCCCCAAGAAAACTCTTAACTAAAGGCCATTCAGCTACCAGCTCAACTAACACCTAACCCCAACAATAAATCTACTCATCCAACCTACACCATTGAATAAACTCAATACCCTACCTATTCTTTTGATGTTTCCAATATTAATCTACACTTAGGAAGAACACTTCCTCCACCAAGAGTACCCACTATCAAAAATATTGAAATAGATGTAGAGATGCTTTTGAGATGATCTGCAGCAAAGCACATAAGATATTGTAAGCTTATACATAACAACCTGAAGAATAATTCCAATAAGGACAAAACACAGGCTGATGAGCCACCATTTCTTGAAATACTACAAGAAAAGAATTGACCTGAAATCATAATTTGATTCTTATTTTTTCAACCAACTAAAGGATATTTGTGTCAAAGTTCCATTGATTCAAGCTATTAAGGATGTGTTTATTTATAAAAATTTGGTTAAGGACCTATGCATAAAGAAACCAAGTAGAAAGATAAAGGATCCATCTATTGTACAATTTATTAGACAAATAGTTGATATTATGATTGGAAATTCAATCTTTCTCAAATATTTAGATCCAGGAAGTTAATTAGTAAATGTTTCAATTAATGTCACAACAATAAAAAACACTCTGATTGACTTGGGGGCATCCATAAATTTCATGACCAAGAAAATCATGGATGATTTGAAGTTTAAGGGCTAAGGCCAACAAATATAGTCTTACAACTTGCAGATAGACCAAAAATGAGACTTGAAGGAGTCTTCAGAGGACATAGTGGTAGTGGTAGACTCTTGGGAGTACCCTACTGACTTTATTATCCTTCAACCAAAATTAAGCTTAGGATTTTATCCTATCATTCTAGGAAGGCCATGGTTTTCCACTGTTGATGCATTCATAGGATGAAAGTTTAGTAATATCATTATTTCTAATGGAAGTGGCACTAAATATCTCATGTTTTATCCTCCTACACAACCATTTGATGAAAAAGATCAAACCATTTAGGTTGAGGAATTTCAGTAAGAGGACCAAAGTTCTGTTCATTAGCTCATGAATGCTGGAAAATTAATTTATAATTGAAGGACAATAAGAATATGAAGATTCTTTCTAATGTCCTACATAACAACTATGAAATAAATGAGGATGTGGATAATAGACTAAGGATGTTTAAGTTGTCCCTTTGATTAAGGTCCTACCGCAAAAAATTACTATGGTCATTCTAGGTAATAATTTCATCTTCATCAACTCCTTCCCCATGATTGCATACTAAATTTAGTGAGCATCAATGTGTGCTCAATGATAGATCTCTCCAAGTAAGTGGAGATAACCTTAGGAAGGTCACTGAACATGAACAAGATTCTCAATACGTAGCAATAAAAGTTGCTAATAACTCTTATTCAAAAGAGTAAAACAAAATTTGCATGGGAATATGGATGGAATTCTTTCCTAATCTATGCATGCATATGGATATTTATATAAAGGAAAATTATAAGCCATTCAGGTACCACAAAGAAGAATGAACCTGACAATGAGGGAGATTGTAAAAGGAGAATTAAAAAATTTATTGGATGTTGGATTCATAAATCTAATTTCAAATAGTCAATGGGTGTTACTCATATGATGGAAAAGCGACAAGCGAGCGTGGGAATCTACAAGTAACTCTTCCTCACACCCGACCTCTTGAGGTCGTGTCGAGACAGCCGGTGGGGATGGATTATGCGTAGGGTATGGGTAAACTAGTTAGGAAATCTTATATCTTCAACATGAAATAATGGAATCTATGAATCTAAGGTAAAGAAGGCCCTCCTAACCTAACTGGCTGATAGATTGGTCGGAAAGGATTGACTGCTCGAAGGCTCCAATAGATTGGTCAATATCGAAGCTCTGGCATGATCCGATCTATAGGTTGTGGGATACATGGAAAATGACCTAGGATGGTTTCGTGTATGTCTCCAGATAGGGTCATATGATGGATGATGGATATACAATGGATTCTATGGTCAATTCTCTGGTCTAGTCAAGAAATCTTTAGCTTTGTTAGTTGCTACGTCTAACAAGGATAACTACGCGATGATGGTAGGTAGAAGTGGAGTGGATTTAAATACTAATTTGTGTAAGCCAACATCTATGTTTGATTCCCCTGTGGATTCATTGGGTTGTGGGATTTGTGGGTCACAACCGTAGATTTGTGGTTTTTGTGGACCTACTATGTGTCATGTGTGGGATCAGTCCCTACCTTCTTAGTATCCAATAGTCGTATACCTTTTCGGCCTCTACATTCAGAATTAACAGTTGTGCAATATTTTCTGAGTATCTCATAGGAAATCTTACAATATGAATCCTTAAGCTAGTATCTATGTCTGTGAGAGTGTCTCCTATGTCTTGCTATGGGATTAAAGGGTCATCAACCAAATGAATTTCTCTCTTTTAAGTCCTTCTACAGATCATGTAGATATTAATTCCTAGTTTGGCTGATTTGACCAAAACGTGTACTTGGTCGTGATTCTATATTTAACCTGCATTAACTGTGAGCTGATATGTTGTAAGTCTGCTATTGTTCGGAAGACTTGGATTCTAAGGTTATGATCTATATCATGTTATTTCCATAATAAGATTGGGTTGAGGCATGATTGGCTCGAATATGTATTCTCTGGGCTCTCTAGGTCCCGTGATTGTCATACAAAAGGAAATGATACAAATCTAACTAATGACAGAAAAATTTAATTGCGTAAGATATGTCTATGTATATTCCTAAATCTAATAGTTATTGATAAGCTACATGAACAAAATTTAAAGAGAAATCATCTAATATATCTAAAATTGACAACTAAACTAATAACGCATTTAAAACAAACAAAGCAACTGAGTATAGCTACTTGTCTGTGTAGTTTTTAGATCTATTCTAAATAATTTAATAATTGATCTACTCTATTTGAAAGACTCTCGATCCTACCTCAAAAGTGAGGAGTGAATCATAGTTTCTCAAAAGCTATCAATCCCACAGCTTCCTTGGTAATATCAAAAGTAAAATTTAACTGAAATGAAGTGATTAGCTATTCTATTTGATATGCTTTTAACTAGAACTAATGAAAGATAGAACTTGGATTCATGCAGAACAGTGGTGAATCCGATGGTGTGTGGACCTTGTCCCCTCTTGGGAGTACCCTCTTACTTTATTGTCACTTCCAAAAATCGTGTAATGCTTAGGAGGATATCCTATCATCCTAGGAAGGCCATGGTTGGATACAAATTGATGCATTCATAGGTTAGAGTCAAGAGTAATATGATTATTTCTAATGGAAGTGGCACTAAAAATCTTATGCTTTATCCTCCTTCAAAACCGTTGAATGAAGAAGATCAAACCATTTGGGTTGAGGAACTAGAAGAGATACCAACTTTCTATCCAGAAACTCATGATTTGGAAAATTCATGTACAATTGAAGGACAAGAAGAAGATGCTTTTCTTTCCAACTATCATCTGCAGAAAAAACTATGGAAAAAATGAGGAAGTGGATAACAGACTAAGGTTTTTAAGCTATCCCTCTGATCAAGTTCTACCACCACAAAGAACTATGGATGTTCCAGGTAAGAATTGCATCCTTCATCAACTCCTTCCCCATGACCACATATTAAATTCTAGCCAAAGAAAAAATGTATGTTCAATGATTGATCTCTCAAAAAGTGGAGATAACCTGTGGGACCGCTGCCACTGAATGTGAACAAGATGCTCAATATGCAGCGGTCAAGAGAAGTTTTTGATAGGGCTCTTCTTCAAAATCATAGAACAAAATTTGCATGGGAATATGGAGACAAATGAGAATTCATCCTAAAATCTCATGCAGGGGCATAAGATTTGTTTCAAGGAAAATTGTAATCCAATTAGGCATCCACATAGAAGAATGAACCCATTAGTGAGGGAGATTGTAAAAAGAGAATTTAAAAAATTATTAGATGTTGGATTCATATATCCAATTTCAGAAAGTCAATGGGTGTCACCCCTTGTCATTATGCCAAAGAAGAATGGAAAATGGAGGATATGCATGGATTATAGAGAGCTGAATGCAGCAACAAAGAAAGATCATTTTCCTCTTCCCTTCATTGATCAAGTACTTGACACTCTGACTGGTAAGAAATATTTCTCTTTTCTTGATGGATATAGTGGCTATAACCATATTCAAATTACACCAGAAGATCAGGAAAAACCTAACTTCACATGTCCATGGGGAACTTATGCTTATTCAATTCTTCCTTTTGGCTTATGCAATGCACTTGCTACATTCCAAAGGGAAATTTTAAGCATTTTCTCATATCTAGAAAATGATTGCATGGAGGTATACATGGATGAATTCATTGTACATGGTGACACCTTTGAAGAAGCCATGTAAAATCTAGAAATTCTTGAAGAGATGCAAGGAACGTAACTTGTCCCTGAGTAATGAAAAATGCTACATGATGATGTTTGAAGGAATAGTGTTGGGACATTACCTTTCTTCTCAAGGGATACAAGTTGATCCAGTAAAGGTATTTGTTATCATCAACTTGCCAACACCAAAGAACAAAAATGATGTTAGGATATTTCTTGGCCATGCTGGTTATTATAGAAGATTCATACAAGATTTCAGTAAGGTGACAGCTCCATTGTTTGCATTATTGGGAAAGGATGTTGCATTTGACTGGACTAAAAAATGTGAGACTGCATTTCAAACCTTCAAGAAACTACTAACCATAACCCCTGTATTGAGAGGAACTGATTAGAATATTCCATTCCACATTCATACTGATGCTTCAGACCATGCCATTGGATCTATTTTAGGATAGAAGGATGGAGTTATCAACTATATAATTTATTATGTTAGCAAGAACTTACGACATGTTGAAATCAACTACACAGTGAGAGAGAAGGAGTTCCTAACAGTTGTTTATGCCATCAATAAATTCAGGAACTACATCACAGGTTATCTAGTATTCATTCATATTGATCATGCAACAATTAAATATTTGATCAACAAACCAATTGTGAGCAACAGAATAATTAGATGGTTGTTACTCTTACAAGAGTTTGATGTCACTATTGTGGATAAGCTTGGCAAGGACAACATTGTAACAAATTTTCTTTCAATAATGGAGATTAATGATGAAGAACAAGTGGTTGATGACTCTTTCCCAGATGAGCACCTATTTTCCATTACTACCAAAACACCTTGGTATGTTGATATAGCCAATTATTTGGTCTCAGGTAAGACACCTCCACACTACCTCTATTCTGAAAAGAAATACATAGTTGAGAAAAGTGTGCATTTTTCTTGGATAGCCAGATTTCTATTTCACACAGGGAAGGATAATGTCATGAGAAGATGCATTGATGATGAGGAAATATATGATGTCCTCAAATCCTACCATAGTGAACCATGTGGAGGACACTTTGCTGCAAAAATAACAACACAGAAGGTGTTGACAACAGGTTATTACTGGCCAACACTGCATAAGGATGCAACACTATATACGAGGAGGTGTGATAGATGTCAAATAATGGGTAAGCCTACCAGATTAGATGAGATGCCATTACAACCTCAACTAGTCTTGCAACCATTTGACAAGTGGGGCTTAGAATTCATTGGTCCTATAGATCCTAAATCTTAGTAGAAGGAATACATCTTGGTGTGCACAAATTACCTCACTAAATGGATAGAAGTGAAAGCATTTCCAAATCAGAAGAGTGAGAAAGTTTCCAAATTCTTATATGACCACATCTTTACAAGGTATGGAGTACCAAGAGAGATTGTTACAGATCAAGGTACACACTTTACTGCTGAAGTTATTTTCTGATCTAGCTGAGGATTATGAAATCAGATATAGGAATTCTACACCATATCATCTTGAATCTGATGGCCAAGTTGAGGTAACAAAATAGAGAAATAAAATCCATTTTGACAAATACTGTTGCACTCCATAGGAGAGATTGGGCAGATAGGATTCCAGAAAATTATGGGCATTCAACACAACATGGAAGACAACAATTGGCTTCACACCATTTGATATTTTGTATGGTAATATTGTTGTTCTCCCTATTGAATTTGAGCATAAGACACTAAGGATTGCACTTGAACTAGGCATAGATTTGTCTTAAAGCTCAAAGGTAGAGGATTCTCCAACTCAATGAGTTGGATGAAATGAGGAGACAAGATGTGCATAATACAGAGGTAGTGCAGAAGAAAAGAATCAAATGACATGATAGGTTCATCAAGACAAGGAAATTTGAAGAGGGTGATTGGGCCCTCTTGTTTGACTCAAAGTACAAAGACCACATGGGAAAACTCAGGACAAGGTGGCTAGGTCCATATGAGATTGAGAAAATATTTCCCAATGGAGCTGTAAAACTCACCACCATAGATCCTGTAAGGTTTAAGCTATTGGTCAATGGTCATAGGTTAAGGTTGTACAAGAAGCCAACTGACAAAAGAACCTTCATACAGCAGTTCAGAGGAAGTCAAAAATATGATGGAGATAAGGACATCAGAGTTAAGATCAGAAGTTGAGCCTATTGGTTCATTTTTTTAGATTTCAGAGGATTGATATATTTCATTGGCCTTGGTATATTCAGCTTGTTGAATAATCCAAGGGTGAATAAAAGTGTTGTGATCAACAACACTCAGCTAACATTTTTTTTTTAGAATTTTTGTTTTACAAGATTTGAAGTATATGTTGCAAAAGTGCATAATCTTTGACACAGGGGGACAATGCAAAGAATGATGTTCCACTTGTAGCAACATGTAAAAAAGCTCTATTTTGGTTTTAATGTTTGGTGGAACTCATGATTACATGAAGAAAAATAAGGAACAATCTGCATGTGTGAGTGGTGATCAAGATAGTTGGTACTAGAACAGGTCAGCATTCCCTCTCCATGAATTATCTGATTTAAGTAAGGATCCTACAGTACAAATATCACATACACTTGCAGCAATAGTATCCACAACATCATAGCAGATCAACATGCAGCAAGGGCACAATTACCACAATGCATGTGCAATCATCATCCTAAATATTCCTCGAGATAAGTGCACTCATACCACTTTATTAAAGTATCATTAGTATAATTATTTTTAATTAGTATTTATGCCATGCCATAATGTCTTTAATTGTAATTATACATCACCGCCTTTAACCTATGAGATTTCACTCCACATCATCCCACTCCATCAAACCACTTTACCTCACATGCTTGCTGCAATCAAATCAATTAAATTCATTTCCCTTCTATGTTGCGTGTGATTCGGTCTTAGAATTCAAAAACAAGGCACTCAAATAATCTCCCATAGTTTTATTTTTGCATCATTCCTCCAAAAAATTTCTAATTATAGTACCATAGTTGAAAGTAAGCTACATAATTGAGAAATGGGGGGAGACTTAATCCACCCATGAGCCTGACAATGAGCATTCCCAAATTCTCAACCAGCCACAAATTTTACAATATTTTCATAACAGTGGATGGATGGACTACATTGGAAAATTCCAGGGTTTTAATGAATCTATGGTCGAATAATTTTCTGCTACATTGAAAGATGGAGAAGCTAAGGTCAAGGGCTTAATAGTGAAGGTGAATGATGATATCTTGGCTACAGTTACTAGACTTCCTGTAGAAGGTGAACCTTTCCCTGAGAAATCCAATCCAGAGGCAACTTGATGAGACTTCATTGATGAGGATGATGCTTTCATAAATGATCACCAAGGTACATATAGAACCTCTCTCAAACCACTCTGGGCTGAAATTTCCAACTATATTATCAAGTATTTTACTTGTGAGGGTAGATATTCTAGACTAAATACAGTCCACTTCAAGTTACTCAATCATCTGAAGAATGATAGGCATGTTAATGTACCTAATTTCTTAAATGAGAGCTTGAAAAAGATGAGTAAATAATCACAGAGAGGGAGGTCAACACTTTCACACCACTTGCCTTGTTACCCTGGTTATCAAACACACATTGGAGAGAGAACATCCTGAATTGAAATGGGAGGATTTTTCAAGGGAAAAACATATTGATGAATTATTAAGGCATAGAAGAAAAGAAGAAGAAGAAGGTAGTTCTTCCACTCATATAGTTGAACCCACAACTTCCACTTCTCAGCCTGAACCCACAATTTCCACTTCTTTTCCCATAAAAACCCCTATTTCTAAAAATACACCACCTACTGAAGAGAACCTCATTCCTGTATCCCCTGAGAGGATTCTCATTGTTGAAACCCTACTTGGATTTTCAACTCCTGAATCATCCACCTCAAAGGGTAAGAGAAAATATTCCTAGCCCACTCCTAAATCTTCCAAGTCTACTCCTACATCCTCCAAATCCACTCCTACACCACCTAGGCATTCTCATAGACTAAAAACTAAAAGGAAAAGAATATCCATGACAAAAAATCCTAAAACCATATTACTTGATAGTGATAAACAAGTTGTAGAAGAGAATATTGAGGCCACATCAATGGACGTAGAGAAGGGAGGTGTTGATGTTGAAATTCATGAGAAACAAGGTTCTAGGGAGCCCATGGAGGGTATGAAAGAAAAGAAGGGAGAAGAAAGTGGTGAGAAAAAGGTTGAAGAAATCCCTTTTGAATAGATGGAAGAACATGCAAAGGTAGTTCATGTTGGAGTAACCCATGAAGAGCATGAAGAAGGGAGATTTGAACAAGGAACTGAGGAAATAGTTCATGCAACCAAGGGTGATAAGGATAAGATAACAGAAGAAATTGACCACATAGTGCTTGAAACACTAAATGATGAAGGAGAAATTGGGGATGATATGCCCCATGTTGTTGAAGAAATTATTGAAAACATTTTCCATGGAGTTGAAGAAAAAAAACATCTAAACAAACTGAGACAGTACATGAGAATGTTCCTAAAGTTACTGATGAAATAGTTGAGCCAGTACTAGAGCCCACTCCACCATTATTGCCACATGTTAGCATGCAACAGTCTTATATGGCCCCATTGCAGCCACAAATTTTCATTAGAGAAGTTGTCAAAGAACCTGCCAAACCAGTTTGTAGGAGCATAGGAACACAAACAATGTTGCTGGATTACTGGGTCCATCAGTTTGAAACCTATGTTAATAGGTTACAAGGAAAATGGGAGAGGGAAAAGGAAGAACTTATCTTCCAGCACCAACAAGAAATGGAGGAAAAAGACAAAGAACTTAAGGCCAAGGATAAGGAGATTGAAAGGCTGAAGAAGAAGAAAGGATGAGACACTTAAAGTGGTCCTATGAGATAATCAGACACAATCCTCATTCAAATGTCTATGCTATTTTCTTGAAGGAGAAGATGTTGCAGCTCCAGCTTACCTGTATTAACTCTGACATGAAATTTGACATCAGTGGATCTAGGAATTTCTTTACATTATATTTGAAAATTCCCAAGAAATTTAGTTCCTGTTATGTGAGTTATACATGCATAATTATGCCCTTGAATATGATAGGGATTGGATTCCAATCCTCTACATTGGAGATGTCCCAGTCAAAGAACTTATTTCTTACTTCATGAATGAATTGGACAGAGAGAAACAGATGGAAGACTACAGGAACCTACAGAAATTTCAGCCATTGATGGTCAGGGAAGAGGCTTCCAACCCACAGGTAGTCATAGAAGAGTATAACAAGTATATAGAATACAAGGAGATCAGAAAGTGGGCATGGAAAATGAGAAAATATGCACATGAGTAAGGAACATGATTACCCATAGTGGAAGGGAAATAGTAAAATCATGTCAGATGCATTGGAATGAAATGACCCCTGAAATGCAAAGGAAGGAGATGCACTCCTATCCTAATATAATACCAACTCTGAGAAGGGTAAATGTTTACATTGACTTCTCTATTAAATATGCAAACACTTGGTTCCCAATTGGTTATCACCCACCAATATTCCACTTTCCTATACCACATTGGTCTGGTGATATACCAGTGGATGAAATGATTCAAGACAGGGTTTGGGATAGGTACATATTGAATGATGCACACTTCTCCACAAAGCCAGAAGGGATTGATGTTCCAATTGATTTCAGATGCTTATGCAACACCATTCAGGTGGACCCTAAGCCAGTTGAGGAACCTAAAGAATCTTGAATGGCGACATTTAAGAAGTTAATCCTGGAGGTGTGATGAGTTGTTTAATTCTCTTTCTAAAAAACTCATCCTCTGTATTTTGTTGAGCCATTTGTAGCCTTACACTTGTATTCCCTTGTTATACTGTTGAGACATTTCATTATAACCTGAACATTATGGCATGAATACTTATTAATATAGTTATCACTAATTAGCTTTATTTTGTGGTATTATGAGTATGCATTTATTCTCTTGATTACAATAAGATGTTTGATTGATGATGCATGTGATGCCTCTTATTGTAAGAAACTTGTATATGCAACAACTCACATGCAACCAAAAGGAATCACCTACAGCTAAGGCATCATCCGCAGTAACTCATCATGCATACAAGCCAAAGGACTTGTCTACAACAAAGCTTCCACAACCAAAGGAAGTCACACACATGAATAAGTCGTGATCCTGAGAAGCTCATAAAATGTGGACATCACACTTGAGCTTACATGTGTCGATGGAAGAAGAAATTACAATTCAAACATGAGAACTAGGAGATGACTCAACTCCAACATCTGATTATGTGTTGCAACTTAGCAAGGAACTAACTAATTAGATTCATGATTTAGGAACTGATGGATCAAACTGATTGGTTACTTAAGTTATGTGATTGACATGTAAACACTTGCTGAATAATTTTGTTGCATGCATCTAGTCTCAAGATTATTTGGTTGAGATATTTTACTTGATCTAATTCAAACTCCTAGTAGAACTTTGTTTCTTCATTCTTCTATTGTAATGAGATGTATAAAAGGAAAATGTTAATGTATGGAAAAGGATCTAGAAAGAACATTAATAGAGAGATATAAAAAGAGTAGAGAATAATAGATAGAGGTTTTGATGTATTTCCAATTGTAATCTTCATGCCAATGCAATAAAATTTAAGTTTTGTTCATTAGCTATAGTTACAAGCCTTAGGAGGGATTAACACCCAAGGAAGGGCCCACTTGTGGTTTCTAACCCTCTCTTTCATTTGTTTATTTGATTTATTGCATGATTAGATTAGCAACAAATAAATTCCTTTATCTGCATTTATGAATTTACATATTTTTCCTTAGATTTAGTATTTGCTTCAGTTTGAATTTAGTTTGTTTCCAAGCATTGTTATTTCTAGAATTATAGTGACAACAATTTATCTTCTTACCTCTTAAATATTTGTAACTGTGTATACAACACTAGCATTACTGAAAGTCTATGTCCCTTGGTTTGATAATTAAATGATTGTGGATTAATGAACAACATATTAATTTCTGCAAGTTAATTTGCACTTCTCACAGGATCTTATGAGTTCTAACATATGATGAGAAATGTCCCCCATATGCTAAATTATGGAATGTTACTAGAATATTTCCTTGTTGAATATTATCCATGTAACCAAGGAGCACTCCATGAATTCCCCTTTTATACAAACCATTATCCCAAAGAACATAATTAATTGACCTTAACTTGACCATCTGCTTCTCTTTTGGGTTCAGATGTTTGTGACATTTTCCATAAGTTAAAAATAAAGCAATACCTAGAAAACCACTCATTTTTTGTACTTATAAAAATAACAATAGGAATTTATTTGTGATCTTCATCAGCTGCGTGAGATTATTCTTGAGAATTATTTTGAGTGATTAATTGGCATAAACTCATTCCACATACAAGATTTGTTAGATTAATTTCAAGATCATACTGCTAAACTTTAGAAAAGAAATTTACCGCAAGGCGATTTTGATAACTTACACAATTTCTTTAGACTCGGATAGATAGAAATGGTGAAAACAAGAAATATGGATTTTTGGGACACATTATTTATTTTATATAGCTCCCCTTTTCAAATAAAATCTAAGGAGTTAGCGAAAATTTGCTAAAAATTTGAAAAAACTGAAAAAGTGACCTATTTTAATGTATTGCAGGTCTGGGGGCTATAGGTGGAACTAGGGTTCCTCATCCTTGACTTGGGTTTGAAATTATAAGGAAATAATGATTTGCAGATAGATCGGGTCCCGACGGCCTAGGTGGCACAAGCTCCATATTTATCATTTCCTAATAAAATGAATATTCACAAGTTTAATGAGATCATGAAGAGTCATGTGGGTATAGATGAAAGGTGAATTCACAGTGCTATAAATTGGGATGGCTTCTACATTCCAAAGGATCTTGAAATTTACTCTTTTGGTAGCAATTGTGGATTGTGGTTTTGGGTGTTTATCTTTTTATCACTAAAACAAGAAATAAAAGATACATTTACTCTAATTCTCTTTCCATGTGTTCCTCTATTTTATCTCTTTTATTCACTTTGTAATCATAGTGATCAAGAAATAGCTTGGTATATTTGATGAATGAATCTAATAATTATGTGTCTAGGTGTTTTAGTATCACTAATGATTTAATTATTGCTTTACTCTAATTGAATGTTGAACTAGTCTAGTTATTGGGTGTGAACTCTGCAATTTCCTACTCACAATAATAACCTTCCCTTTCTTGATTTCTCTCCTTCACCCCACTAAAAATTCCTCCCTTGTACCCTGTATAAGAAATTTTCCATAGGTTTAGTGAAGTATTTTTGTGTGATTCTCAACCTATTTGGCCATGCCATAAAAATTTGATAGTAGTAGATTAGTTTACATTGAATAATGGGAGCTTCCCCATACACAAGGAGGGGCGTAGCCCCGTGAGTGTTTGTGGAAACTCATAATTTTCCATATCGGAAAATTATTACACCAACATATTTTGGTGAGTCTACTAGGGAGATATTTTCCCACGTACAGTTGCAAAGATATCTGCAAAATAAAATATATATATTCCAAAATACACAAAAAAATCATATTTCAAAGAAAAAATCAGATTTTGAAGGTGAATCCATTAAGGAATGAATTTGTGTCACTAGTTTTTTTCCCATAACACAATGAAAAAGTTTCAAGATTGGATTTTGGTACCAATGAGTGATGGAGTGAAAAAGGAGATGATGACTGCCTAGAAATGTAATATTTTTTATTAGCCCTCATTTTGGAACGTCTCTTTCAAAGACAAAAAAGCTAAGGGGAAAGATATGGTTTGTACCATCTCTATAGTATCCCTGAAAATCATTTCTAGGATGAAGAATATTTTCATCTTGTGAATAACCATGCCATCAAGACATGGTGGATACAATTCAAGAAGAGTGCTAGTAGATTTTAAAATAAAATGAGAATTGCTATTGCCAATGATCAAGAATCAAAGAAGTTTATGATCAGATAATTAATGTGAGACACGAGATTGTGCAAGTATTGAAGGGTATGATGGTGTATATTACCCATTTCCTGAAGGTAATGTTGTCCATTGTTTCACCCTTACATAGACCAGACAAGCATTGAGAAATTTATTAACTTGGACAGTTGGATGGAAAGTTAAATTAGAGACATACGAAGTGGGGTGGCATACTTAAAAGGCTACATGTTATTTGGGGCACTTGAAGTGCATTTGAGTGAAATTATCCTAAAAATGTGGTCAGATGTTCTCAATAGGTGTAACTATATATTGAGAAGAAGTGAGACTATTATTGGATTTGGGGTAATTGATTCCAGAAAGTAGTTATATGCATAGGATTAAGACTACAAAGAAGCATGTGAGGTGTAAAAAATACCTAAAGTTTTTACATGACACATTTTGATTAAACTACTTTGAGCAAGATGGATTGATTTTCAAGGGATTGAAAATTAATGCATATTATGTGGATTTATGGGGTGAAAATTTGATATAAGTACGAATGGACATTTCCAAGGATCATCATGCCTTAGTTTTTATTTACAAGACAAAAGATCCTTTGGAATGCAGCTAGATACGAATTATGTTGGGGCCCCAATGGAATGAGTTGTGAAAGTGCACAAGTGTTTTTCAAATATGCTCATGTCTTTTAGTTATCTCAAATGCTCTCATTACACAGGGTTATATCAACCTAGGACCCATTCTAGAGACACATAATTGGTGTGAGTGGAATACGGTATCTTGGGATTTTAGGATTTCCTAGGACATAGAGGGTGATTGATTCCATTTTCAACTCAATTTGGTGTTCACTATGTACAGGATATGTTAAGACCTAACCGACCTAGCACATTCTATACCTCAAGTTACGAATACCTCCAATACATTTGAATTATGGGAAATCTTCATAGGAAAAGGGAAAAGAGAAGGTGGTTAATTGTCTAACTCTTTGAGAGCCCACATGAAACCTCAAACCCCTAGAGACCTTAAATTAGCATAACTTTTGACCCAGATGCTGTAAAATAAAACAAGATTTACTAGTACTAGTTTCGGAAAGGTCTCAACAAACTAAGAAAACATAACCACTCATGATATCCCACCCAAAAACAGTGCCACTACTAGGAAGAATCAACCAATGTTGATTATGTATTATGCACATTATGGTTGTCCATAGATCAATTGTTTATAGTGGGGGAATGGGTGTGTTTCCCATGATGTTTTTAAGATAATTTATCTTATCATATGTAAAGTAAACTGGAGAAAGATTGAGAGACCTAAAGTCCTCAGTTATAATGGTCAGAGATCTTAATAATTTTCAAGAACTAGTCTGAGATATTGTCATGTAAGGTACCCATTTAGAATGTATGGATAATATTGGTAATACAGAGTTGCTTCATTGTGAACCATTGAACAGGTGTATCTAGAGATGCATGACTAGGAAATTTATGATTAAGTAAATTATCTAATTACAACTCACTTCAATCATTCAAAAGATTTGTGACATTATAATGGAGCAACAAAGTTACTAGTATACACTGGTACCCTAATTCACTGCCTTAACAAAAAATGATACTATTATATCAGATATCCTTATTCATGCATTTGCGAATAACATATTATACATAATACAAGACAATAATATTGAAATTGTTCATAGGAAATATTAAAATGGGATTATAGTTGTTATTTTGGATTTTGGTTATCATATTTTCCCTCTCCATCATTTTTTTGTCCCCATTTTCTCTCTTTCAGAAGTATCTTTCCCGTTGTTTTTAGTGTTATCACCTCCTGTAGTGTAGGATTTCCGTTTATGTAGCTCCTTCTAACCTTGGTCCCTTAAAAAAATATTTTAGGACTAGGTAAGTTAATTTCTAGCATTAGGAGTATTTTAGTAGTAGGAATAAGTTGAGTAACTATCCTTCTCTAGAGGTATATCTTAGTTCAAGTCCCATAACTTGGAGAAAGTCCCATAATGGGTGCAGATTTTGAGCTCCAAGGGATACAATTTTCAACTTCACATAGTTGACCAAGAAATCATGACATTACCTCTTGTCTCCCTTCCTCTGGATGATTTTCTTGCATATGGTGATGAAAAAAATTATATTTTGAGAAGATAATATGTGCAAAGGATTTTGATTGCAGAAGAAGGAAATTATGATCCCAAATCATGTCATGAAGTTTGGAATTATGTATTGGTCTTGGAAAGAAGGTATGAACATCTTGAAGAAATTAATAGTTTTGAGGAATAAGAAACTCAAGAAGATCATGTTTACTATCCACACTATGAGGTGTTCATCCTCGAAATATTATTTTTCACTTCTGATGAATTTCATATCATTGAACTTCAAATGAGAATCAAATTAGCACCTTGGAGGATGATAAGGAACACACGATATTTGAACCTCCATTCATCAAATCATTCTTGATCCAAGCATAGTAAATGGGAGAAATATTGAATTAAATAGAGGAATATTCTTGTTATATCACAGATGGTTTAGTGCTTCTCGAAACTCCATCACTCATGAAGATGTACGAGAAATCAATCCTTCATCCCAAACTCAAGATGAAAAATTTGACATAATCATGGATGATATCCTTTCCAATTTTTATTATTCAAGTGATGTAGAAATGTTGAAAGATTAAATGGTTATAGTTGGAGAATTAAATTCTCTTCTCGTCTCAATCACAGATGAAAAATTGGATTTTTTAAAATTATTTCTAGAAACCAAGGAGGGTGCAAAAATTGAACAATATCCCTCTAAGGAACTGATTTCACAACCCTCACCAAATGAGCATAACACTGATCATCATAGTAAGGGATCCACCTTTTCCTTGCCAACAAGAGGATGCTACAAGAAATGATCAAGATATAATTGAATATTCTTCCCATATCATTACGCCCAACATGGCTCCCTACTTCCTATCATGAGGATGATGAAATGGAATTTGAGATCAAATTTTTTCCCTTCCCACGTAGCTTGGATCTCTTCTATTTTTTAAAGAATGTTAAAAACCAAGTATTCCCATTCTTACAAAAATGTGAGCGTTTGATGAAAATAAGTATAGAGGATGTGAATGAGGATGTTTCAAATGAAGCATGGACATGTGTGGATTATATTTTCAATCATCTCCTTAAAGCTCAATGCAATTACCTCTCTAGTAAAGGTGAGATTGAGTGTATGCAAGAGTTGGAAGAGAAATCCCTGCAAGACATTTTCAATACTGTGGAAGCAACTAAATACCCTTAACTCAGTCTTGAGGTTGCTAACATGGGCCATGGAAATGCAGGATAGGTATGATGTAAGTAATTTTTCTCCTTTCCGTACACCAATGTTTTATGATGATATAGATTAAATGGATGAGCTTGATTTCTTCCTCAATGCATAGTTGGATGAGATCAAATGTGAAGGTAAGTCTTCTTCCTTAATGTTTTGTGAATAAGACCATGTGTAGACACCTAAAATTTGTTTACGCATTTTTAATACTAAAATTGTACTAAATACCCACTTTCCACTCATTTCCATATTAATTAATGATTTCCTACTAATTAACTAACATTTCCATCCATTTTGGTCAATTAAAAAAATTCATTAATTAACTATCCTTTTCCCCACTTTGGATGTCAATTAACGACACTTCATTAGTTATAATCCTCTTTCAAATAATTAACTATTATTAGTTAACTACACCTTTTTAACCTTGCATTTAATTAATAAACCCTCTTATTAATTAAATATCCCCTTTAAATAATCCATATCGTACCTATTTTCCTCTAAGTCATCTCTAAATATCTTTTATAAGCTTATCCTAACCTATTAATTAATCCTAGTTGATTAATTAAATCAACTCCAACTCCCATGAGTTGCTAATTACTAATTAATTCTTCTAAATAAGCATATCCCTTCAAAATACACCTTATTATTTTTCCCACGTTCACTAAATTATAAGCCTTTCCTAAATAGGAAAGCTATATAAATAACCCTCCTCCTTCCTTCTAAACACACACCACACTTTGATTAGTGAAAAACTATAGGAATTTTGATTTGAGCCATTCTCCATCTTGCATCCATTCTCTCAAATTGAAGAGCATGGGAAGATACAAAAATGGCCTTGTAGCCATTTCTTTGTGAGATCTCATCTTCATTATTGAGACAAGCAACACCAATTTGATTGGTAATGAAAAGAGTTTGCGAGAATCGAATCAGAAATGAGGCACCATGAAGTAGTTGCACTCCAACAGGATCGTGATAGCTCCAGCATAATTTCAAGAAAGAATAACCAAGTAATGGAAGAACTTGCTCAACAAAAACAAATATTGCATATAGAGGAAAGACATCGAAGTGTCTTGGCATGCTCATAAATGAATAGTAAAGGGGTACATATAGGGTGCTTAGTAACCCTAGTGCATGACACATATGAAACCCTAAACCTAACCCATGTGAGATGACCCTCCAATATGAGAGGAGGACACATAATATAACTCACACTAACACCCCTGCTTCATTAAAGCTGGGGTAGTGGCAAGGATGAGTCAGACGGAAAAGGAAGACACCCCAAACAAAACTAAGAAATATGTGTCAATGGGGCCCGACAACTAAAGGCCTGCTAAGGTGCCCATATACAAACACAATATTCATAGAAGAAGAAGAAGAAAAGGACTACATAGCTTGAAGGAGATGAGTAGTTGCAAAAGACCTCACCCTAAGAAGAGACCGTAAGTGAAGAAACTTCATCTCAATGAAGGGCTTGGTGAATAAATCTATAGTTTGATCAGCTGTCTAAATGTACTGAATGTCAATGATACCATCATGAATAAGCTCCCTTATGAAGTGCATATGGATCTCAATGTGCTTCGTCCACTGATGTTGTATTGGATTACTGCAGATAGAGATAGTTCTCATGTTATAACAATAGATAATGGTAGGCCGCCGAAAGTGGATGCCAAACTCTATCAAAATACCCTATAGTCAAATAGCTTATGTGGCAGCATTAACTGCTCCTCTATATTCTGCCTCTATAGATGATATCGCAATTGCATTATGCTTCTTGCTAGACCAACTAATGGGACCTGAACCAAGAGAGAAATTGTAGTCAGAAGTAGATTTCTGATGATCAAATTCACTGGCCCAATCAGAATCTATGAACCCAATCAAGTAAATATCTACCCCTCCATAATAGTGAATGCCATCAGCATAAGTGCCATGAACATACTGAAGGATCCATTTAGTTTCTTTCCAATGTAGCTCATGTGACTCCTACATGAATTTGGACATGATCCCAAAAACATATGATAAATCCAGTCAAGTGTGAGTCAATTAAATCAAGTTCCCCACCAACTATCGATAAAGAGTACCATCAACCAAGGGAGTAGAGCAATCTGAAACCAACTTAACCCCGGAAAGAAAAGGAGTAGGAGAAGACTTGCAATTAGACATTTTAAAATGAGCTAACAAATCAAGAGCATACTTAGGTTGTGAAATTAAGATTCTCGATTCAGATTGAGAAATTTGGATCCCAAGGAAGTAATGAAGCAGACCTAAGTCAGTCATGGAAAACTTGTTGGCTAAGGTGATCTTCACAGAATCAGTAATAGAGGAAGATCTTCATGTGATAAAAAATTCATCAACATATAGAACAAGAATGAGTATGGAGTCATCTTGTCATAGAATATAAACATTTGGATCAGAGTGACACCTGGTAAACCTTGATGTAAGTGAAAAAGATTCCATCTTGGCATACCAACCCTGAGGGGCTTGTTTAAGGCCATAAACAGACTTCTTTAACTTTACAAACAAGGGAGGGATCTTGGACATAACCCAAAGGTTGTTCCATATAGATCTCTTCCTCTAGGTCACCATGAAGGAAGGAACTCTTAACATCCATTTGATGTACTGTCCATCTGCTCCCTACGGAAATGGCTAGTGTCAATTGAATAGAAGTCATCCTCGTAACTAGAGTGAAGGTTTCCATATAATCAACCCTAGCTATCTGGGAGAAACCCTTAGCTACTATTCATTATGTAAAATTTTTTACGTCTCCATCTACTCCATACTTTGTTCGAAACACCCACTTACACCAAACAATTTTTCTTCCTTTTAAAAGAGGGGTGAGATCCCAGATATCATTCTTCATGAGAGAGGAATACTCCTCATCCATGGTAGAATCCCACTCAGGAATACTAGAAGCCTCTCGGAAAGACTATGGATTAGAAGCAGAGGAGAAGAAAGAGTGGGGTCCAATGAAATCTGAGCGAGTACATCGTATATCTAAAGTATCTATAATGAAATCTCCAACACTTTGAAAAGTTTTCTTGGCCCAAAGGGGACCAAGAGGATCAGGCTCAGAGTCGGAAGATTCTTCACTTGAGTGAGAAGGGACATAGTCCTCATCATCACTACTGTCAAAATCATAAGACTCAAAGGTGTAATGGTCAGAAGGATTTGGAAGAGGAGCATGCTCAACAACATCATCATTTGATGAGTCAAAATCTGAATCAGTGAGCTGAAGAACCTCAATAGGTGGAGAAGTAGAAGTCGAAGAAGACTCATCAAACTTAACACTTCTCTCAATATACAGCTCATGAGAAGTAGGATTCATCAATTGATATCCCTTCATGCCATCAAGATACCCTAGAAAGATACAAGGTTTGGATTGTGGTTCCAAGGCCTTACATTTCTTTTTGGGAATCCGAGCCATACCTTGGATCTGAAGACTTGAAAGTGCTCAAAATCAGGCTTGCGTCCAAACCAGGATTCAAAAGGTGTCATCCCTCTTACTGCCTTGTGTGGAACATGATTCTAAATCTAATTTACACAATTCACTACTTCGGCCCAATACTGCGGAGGAAGAGACTTCGAGTGAATCATACAAGTGGCCATCTCCTTAAGAGTATAGTTCTTTCCTGCTACGACTCCATTCTGCGAAGGGCTATAAGCAACTGTATGCTGTAAAGAGATCCCTTCAAAAGTACAAAAATCTATGGACCTATTGTTTACATATTCACTTCCATTGTTATTTCGAAGAACCTTGATAGACTGTTCCACCTGTTTCTCAGCAAGAGCCTTAAAGTCCTGAAAATGTTCAAATACTTTAGACTTAAGCTTAAGAAAATATACCCAAGTATATCACGAATAGTAATTAATGAAGGGTAGCATGTAAATAGCTCTATTAAATGAAGGAGAAGGAAATGGACTAGAAACATCGTTGTGAATAAGATCCAAAGGATGAGTGGCTCTCTAGGATTTTCCTTTGTCAAAATTCTTTTTAGGATGCTTTCCAAGGGTATAACCCTCACAAAAACCCTTAGAAAACTTGACGTGAGGTAACCCATTGACCATTTCATTTTGGATCAATTGTTTGAGGTAGCGATAATTTAGATGTTTAAAATGCTCATGCCATAGCTTACTAAACTCATTTGCATGAGTGAGCAAGGCAGTGGGCATAGAATCAAAAGTAAAGTGGGATAAGGTGTACAACCATGAGCGGTGATCAGCCTTTCCCTCAGCCACTGTAGTGTCATTGTTAAGCTTATGAATAATCACTGAGTAATTATTCACCAAGGTGAGTAATTTGGTTAACCGATAGGAGATTGGTAGAGAGATCATGAACACTCAACACTTGGTTAAAGTTTCCCCCATCCATCTCTACCGATCCACTACCAAAAACCGACACTATTGTGTCATTACCCATCATGACTTGGGATATTCCACAAGGTTTGATGTTGGAAAACTCAACATGATAAGAACCCATGTGGTGCAAGGCACTAGAATCTATAATCCATGTCGATAAGGGAGCAACTCTAGCTACAAGGGATTTTCCTTTCTTCTTATCATTTTTATCACCTTTTGCAATAAAAGACTCGGCCTTCAGAGCACTTTGTTTTATGGATTCAGGAACACTTATTTTATTCTTCTCAAGTAAATGAGATAAGTGATCAATCTATTTCTAAAAATAGTGTTACTCTTCATGAATAGACTTCTTGCAATAGGAACACAAGTACTTTTTTTTCTGTGCCTTAGGCTTAAAATTCGAAGTGTTTGTGTCATTTTTAGGTTTGGTCTTGGTTTCTTTCTTAGGTTGATCCTTAGTTTCTTTCTTCTTTTCAATCTTCTTTCCCTTGTTAGTACTTGCTACAAGAGCATGTGAATTGGACTTAAGAGACCCCATTTGAATGAGTTTTTCCTGTTCTCGAATGAGTTGGGACAAAAAATATTCAAAGGAGAGCATAGTCCAAGTATCACCCAAAGTAGCTTTTGTAGCATAGAAATTTGACACAAAGATAGAATATTCGGGACCTAGATTAGAGAGAATCAACAATATCAGTTGAAAATATTTCTTTTCTACTTGGCATCCTTTTAACAATAATCTAATGTGGAAATTTTTTGAGTAGAAAGCTTGTAGGTTTTCAAAGTCACTAGGATTTAACCCTAGTAGTTCATTTTCCAACTCATGCGCTCTCATGTCATCTAGTTGTCCAAACATCTCATCTAACATTTTTCATGTAGATTTAGGTGTCTCGAACACCTCATTGTGGAAGAGAAAGTCAGGATAAACATACATGTAAAGAATACCTAAAGCTTCATCACTACGCTTTAACCACTTAAATTTTTCAGGTTCGTCATCTAGTTTAGTATCAATTCCCATGGTGATGTGGAATAACCCTTTACCCCTTAGTCTCATTATTATTTTTGATCTCCATTCAAAAAATTTGAATGGCATAAGAAAAGGAATTGAAAGTGCATCCATAGTTAGAGAGAGAGAGAAAGAAATATAGAAAAGAAACACAACCACCCAAGACAATAACAACCCCCCTACTTTCAGAACTTTATAGTTTAGTGCGTTGATTACAATCAGGTCCGTGCATGTGGTTTGAAAAACTTGGTAACTCATCTTGCAATCAGTGTGATAACGCGTAAGAGAGGAGACCACAATAGTGTTTCATGGAGTGCAAAAAATAGTACACTATAAACAAGCACAAGCACAAAACAAGAAAGGAGGTGAAAGCCAACCCTAGTGATGAGAAAAAACATCTCATGTCACAAATGGAAACCCCCTTGCTGCAAACTATGGTAGACATGCTCACTAGTTGTAAGAAATAATAAGGGTGTAATACAAGGTTTTAAATGAACTCAAGGAGTTCAGAGAATCTTTTGAATGCCAGAAAAGAGCACAGAAGGAAAAAAGGTTCTTAGAGTGATGCTGCACACTTGAGCGCATGATTAGTGAATTTTTTTTGACAATAACCCCTAAATTTTACCATGTGGAAACATCTAATTTTGTTATTTTAAAGCTATTAGAGTTTTAAAAAAATGACAAAAATGGTTATGAAAGAACAATTTTTAATTTACTATCAATCGTTTGGTATCAGAGCCAGGCAGTTAAGCGCACTACCCCCAAAGTAGTTCTGGGATGGGTGACCTCATAGGAAATTCCCAGTGTCACTTCCTCATAATGTTGTTGGGTCTGATTGGGTGTATACCCGGCTCCATCGTGTGGGATGGTATTGGCGTAACAACTGTTTAACACGATGAGATCCCTCTCCACCATCAGTTCGAGCTTTTGGTGTGACGACAAGTCATGTAGCTCTGATACTAGGTAGTTAAGCACATCAGCCCCAAAGTAGTTCTGGGATGGGTGACCTCCTCGGAAATTCTTGGTGTCACTTCCTCCTAATGTTGTTGGGCTTGATTGGGTATATACCCGGCTCCATCATGCAAGAGGGTATTGGCGTAGAAACTGATTAACATGATGAGATCCTTCTCCACCATCAGTTCAAGATTTTGGTGTGGTGACAAGTCGTGTAGCTCTGATACCATGAAAAGAGTTTGCAAGAATCAAATCAAAAACGAGGCACCATGGAGTAGTTGTAATCCAACAGAATCATGATAGCTCCAGCGTAATCTCAAGAAAGAATTGATCAGTAATGGAAGAACTTGCTCAACAGAAACAAAGCTTACACATAGAGGAAAGACAGTGGAGTGTCTTGGCATGATCATAAATAAACAGTAAAGGGGTACATATAGGGTGTTGAGTAACCCTAGTGCATGACACACATGAAACCCTAAACCTAACCCATGTGAGATGACCCTCCATTATGAGAGGAGGACACATAGGATAACTCACACTAATAACTAAGTGATCTAAATAGGTACATTTTTTAAGTAACAATCATATAAGAGTAGGAATGGCTTAACATTTAATGGTTTTATCATGTTTATGCATTGAACAATTCATTTTCCTTTAATCTCTTATCACGACGTCAATGGAAGATTAATTTTTCAATTGAGACTACTTTGTGTTAGTTTCTTCTAATTATCTTTGTTAGTTTAACATTCATACACCATGAATTCAAAGGAAAGGAGATTCTTGAATATCCCATAAATATTCTCAATCTTGAAGGCAATACCCTGATGGAGGATGATAGTAGGGATAATGTTGAGCTCACATGTATTGAATAAAATTGTTCAGAGTACATGTAAAAGTCTTGTGAGTGTATTCAAGATCAACTTTTTCTTGCCGCCTTTGAATTCCCTGCTAATCTGGAACAAGAATCCATACTAAATTATTCATTCAAGAGTGATGAGTGATTCCATGACCAAATAAATGAGTGCATTCTTTAAAATGATGTCAAATTTAACTTTGAACTAGTAGGTATTAATAACAATTATTCTGGACAACAAAGAAAGAATACACATGATTCTTGTGAAAGGATTAAAAATCATATTGCACACAACATTTCCCAAGATCCTATTTGTATTGAGCATGTTTTTATTCCATAACATTTAATTGAGGATGATGAAGAAATTTGTGTCAATAATGTGGCCTCTATTCTGGAAATTACTTGCTTGGAACAAAATAATGAAATTTTCGAAGAATTTTTTCATTAGGAAGTGAATCATCTTATTCTAAATTCCTCTATATGTCTCATCTGACTCAAAAGATAATTTTATGTTAGAATTCAAAGATAATGAATTTTTCTAAGGTAAACGTAATGTTTCCACTTTCAACAACATGGAGGAATGGTTTCTCTTCATCACAGTCTAAATTCCTCTATATGTCTCACTGACTCAAAAGATAATTTTATGTTAGAATTCAAAGATGATGAATTTTTATAAGGTAAACGTAATGTTTCCTCTTTCAACAACAAGGAGGAATGGTTTCTCATCATCACAGAGCATAAAGTGGAAGTTGCGAGATGTAAGATTCTAAAGCAGGTAATAAAGTTTTCATTAGATGCAAGAATGTTTTTAGTGCAATATCAGTATGAAGATAGAATCATGGTGTGTCTCCTTCATATAAAATTGTAAAAATCCATCACATTATGATTTAATTTTTTTGTTCCTTTTCAATTTCATGAGAGTTGAGAGTGTGGTCTCAGCCTGCTTTGGCTACAGAATGTCTTTCAACATGCTGCCAACATGCTGCTAAGGTGATGACTTTAGATGCAGAATAGAATAAAGATATTCACATTGGATCTAGAGCTTGGGCAGATACTGTTAAGGTACCTCCTGACAAAAATGTGGGCCCCCTTTCCCCTACATCTGGACTGAATACTACTTTTAAAAGTACAAAAGATAAGGAGGGTGTGACCCACATACAAGTGCCTGACGGTTGTCTGCATAGAGCTCTTGAAAAAAAAAATCTCGCCCTTATTGGAAAGTTTTTGGGAGCCAGACCCAATGTTGATATTATCAGAAAATGGGCCATGAGACGCTGGAAGCCAAAAGGGGATTTAAATATCACCACCATGGCAAAGGGGTTTTTCTTAGCCCATTTCAATCAACAGGAAGATATGGATTCAGTCCTTCTGGGTGGCCCCTGGTGTATTGGCAATATGGGAATTTTCTTTAAAAAATGGTATTCAAGGTTTAACCCTAATACTGAGAATATACATACCATCCCCATTTGGTGTAGACTCTCAGGACTACCCCTTCATCTTTGGGATGATGAGATCCTTCTCCATATTGCTAGATCGATAGGTTGTCCAATCGGGCTAAATGGGCCTACAAAAAATAGATCCAGACTTGCCTTTGCAATATTTTGTGTCTCGTCTGAAATGGAGAAGGAGTTGCCTGAATACATCATTCTTCAATCAAAATTTGGGGCATGGAAACAGTCAATAGAATATGAGGCATTTCAGCTAAGATGTTCTAAATGCCATAAATTAGGGCATTTTTCCAGAAAATGTCCAGAGAGCAGGAAGCAACAACATGATAAACCTTCAGATCTTCCTAAAGAGCAAGGCCAGAAATAGACAGCAGAGGCTGAAAAATCCTCTCAGACCAATATAAATACTATCAACAAGAACAAGCAAGATCAACATGCAAGGGTTAAAGACCGATGCATGTAGACGAATATGAAAATCAAAGGGAAAAAAAGGGGTTTAAGACCATGATAAAGAGGCCACCGGTCTATAGAAAGCTGTGGAGACCAAAAAACCCTCCGTCGGGAAAGGGTGAAGAAGTTTGAAAGGAAAAAGAAAATGATCAGACAAAGGGTGAAGAAGCTCTGAAGGAAATGGAAAAAGATCAGGCAAAGATGCTTGAGAATACAAATCCTATAAAACTGAACATGGAAGTGGATGAAATAAATGAAAAATTTTACATCCATCTAACCATTTCCAATGAAGAAGAGATGGAGAAAATTACTCCCCTCTCTCATCAAGAAAATCGGTAAATTCAGAACAATTCTTTGAAGAATACAGAATTGAACAAGCTGAGACAAGAAATGGATAAAGAACTTCTGGAATCCATAGAAAGAGATCTAAATGAGGATTCAGAGTTTAAGGAAATGGATGAGCTCATAGACAATGAATACAAAAGAGAATCCCCTTTAGCTCAACAACTTGAATTTGATAAAGGAAAAGAAGAAGGAGAAATTACCCCTGCTTTGACAAAGATCCTTTCTGAATGTGAAAAGGATGGATTCATCACAGTTCGACGAAAGACACGATGATTGAAAGGCTTTGAAGAAATCCCAGAATCACTATATAGTGATAAAAAGAAACAAATAGGAAACTGGGAAGCTTCCACTTCAAGAATCACAAGAGCTACTGCAAAAAGAGTTGCGAATATTGGAGTGATCTATAAAAAAGGTAGACCCTCCAAAAGTGATGTGAGGAAAAAAGAGACTGAGAAAGAAATTGCAGATGGTACTCAAAGTCTTTTGAGCCATCCGGACAACCGCCTCCCCAATCCTTTTTTAATGAAATTTATATCTTGGAATGTCAGGGGACTAAATGGAGGTCCTAAACCAAAGAATGCTTAAGGAACTTAGAAGATCAAGCAGACCTAGTATCCTTCTAATTCAAGAAATGAAAATGAAAACTAAAGTTGTTGAAGAGTGCAAAAAGATTTTCTGGGAGAATGCTGCTTTTGCTGCTTCTGATTCTCAAGGGGCTTCTGGAGGTTTAGTGGTCTTCTGGGACACTAAAATTGTTCATGGTAATGTGATTTTCTCCTCTCAAAATCGTTTAGCTATAAATTTTAACAGTCTTGAGAACAATTCTAATTGGATCCTTTCCAATATCTATGCTCCAAATACTGCTACTGGTAGAAGAAATTTATGGAAAGAATTAGCTTGGTATAGAAATAATTTTGAGGATTCTAACTGGCTAATTATGGGAGATTTTAACACTCCTCTAAACCCTGGGGAAAAATTTGGAGGGAACTCTGATTTCTCTAATAGCATGAAATATTTTGTTGACTTTATTTCATATCTCAATCTTTTAGACATTGAACTTCATGGTAATCAATACACTTGGTCTAACAGAAAATTGGAGAAAATTTGATTCAGGTAAGATTGGATAGAGCTCTCATTACTGCTAACTAGATCTTAAATCAGAATTTTCATCTCTCCTCTTTACCCAGAACTGGTTCTGACCACAATCCTATTGCTCTTAACTTCTTCAATTGGTCTAAGCCTTTTCACTGTAACTTTAAATTTGAAAAGATGTGGCTTGAGCATGAGGACATTCTTGATAGAATTAAGGAATGGTGGACTTGGGAAGGGACAGGAACAAATCAATTCAGACTTCTTCAGAAGTTGAAAAATGTGAAGCAAAAGGTTAAAACCTGGAATAAAGAGGTTTTTGGCAACATCTTTGATCAGAAAAAAGAGATTAAGCGACAAATGGAAGAGTTTGAGCTAAAAGTTTCAATGAAAGGTATGACTTATGAGGATCACCAAAATGAAAAGAAACTTCTTGTTGAACTGCATAATATCAATAGTCGTGAGGAAACCTTTTGGAGAATAAAATCTAGAGCTCTTTGGTTAAAGTTTGGGGATAGAAACACAAATTTTTTTTCATATGACCACTCTCAAACATAGGGCTTACAACAGAATTACTGAAGTCTCCAAGGGGAATGGTACCATTACTAAGGATGCTAAGGATATTAAAGTTGAAGCCCTAAAATTCTATGAGAATATTTTAACTGAGAAAAATTCTTATAATGAGCAGGCAGCCTCCTTCCTTTTAGACTCCATTCCTAACAATTTGCTTCCAGAAGAGAGATTTAAGAGCCTTTCTAAAGTGGTCACCATTGAGGAGTTGAAAAAAGTTGTCTTTTCTCTAGAAGGTGATAAGGCTCCAGGCCCTGATGGATTCTCTGCTAATTTCTTCCAAAGATGTTGGGATATATGCTCTGAAGATTTGTTGAAAGCTGTAAATGAGTTTTACAGAACTGGAAATCTAATTAAGGAATTAAATAACACGCATATTGTGCTTGCACCTAAGAAGCTGGATGCAAAGGATTTTAAGGATTTTAGACCAATCAGCCTGGTTAATGTGGTTTACAGAATTTTCACTAAAATTTTAACCACTAGACTGCAGCCTATTCTCATAGAAATTATCTCCCAACAGCAGAGCGGATTTATAAAAGGTAGAATTATCCAGGATGGGGTAATTATGGTCCATGAAACAATTCATTCAATGGCTAAAAGTAGAAAAGTTGGGATGGCAATAAAGTTAGATATGCATAAGGCATTTGATAGAGTCTCTTGGAAATTCATGGATGAGGTACTGACCAAGTTTGGATTTCAAAATAAATTCAGAAAAATTGTCCAAGCTTGCATATCATCTCCTAGATTTTCAGTGGTTGTTAATGGTGAGCCTGTTGGTTTTTTTGCTAGCAATAGAGGCATTCGACAAGGGGACCCCATGTCCCCTCTGTTGTTCATCATAATGGCTGATAGTCTCAGTCATTCTATTACAAAATCTATATACAATGGTATGATAAAAGGCTTTCAACCTACTTCAAACAATCAGATTTCTTCCCATCAGCAGTTTGCTGATGACACTATTCTACTCCTTATGGCCTCCATCATTGAAGCTAAGGCTATCAAAACCATTCTCTGATTCTATGAGGAAGCCTCGGGGTAGAAAGTAAACTTTGATAAAAGCTCGGTATACTTCTTCAATACCCCTATTGAAAGACAAAAAAAGATTTCCCTCATTCTTGGTTGCAAAATCAACTCCCTCCCAGCTACTTATCTAGGACTCCCTATGAGTACTAGTAAGGTTTCTAATGAGGTTTGGAATGATTTTCTTAAGAGATTTCAGAAAAAATTAGCTGGGTGGAAAGGGGCTATCCTCTCAAGTGCTGGTAAATGTTTATTGATTAAAAGCACTCTTCAGAATTTACCCATCTATATCATGTCAATGTTCAACATTCCAGCAGCAGTGGTGAATAGCATTGAAAAAATTCAAAAACACTTCTTATGGCATGGGACAAAAGAAAGGTTCAGATATCATTTAGTAGCATGGGATTAGGTTTGTAAGCCAAAAAGGATTGGGGGTTTAGGAATCAAAGATATCAGAAATATGAATGTTGCTTTAATTGCAAAGTTGGGTTGGAGGCTAATCAAAGAGTAGAAACCGTGGACTGAGTTGATCAAAGTCAAATATCTTTCTAATCAAAACATGAATTCCTTTCTCTTTGACCAGCTGCTTCCAAATGGATCACTTTTCTGGAACAATCTTCTTCACAACAGGCATATTCTCTCTCAGGGCTGTAGATGGAAACTTGGAAATGGTCAGGACATTGATTTCTAGCATGACATCTGGTCTGACATAAGTTGGGATACCACTTTTAGTTCAATTAAAGATAACCTTATTAAAAATTATGGAAAGAAAGTCAAAGACTACATTGAGGTGTCTGGTAACAGAAGGAACTAGAAGCAACTCACAGTTGATGAGGAAAATATGCAGCCTGTTGTCTCTTCCATGCAGACTCATCTTTCCCTAATACATATCAGTCAACATGATAATAAGGATGAGATTATTTGGGTAGATTCCTTTGATGGAGAATATTCAGTTAAATCTGGTTACAATTCTTTTTTTGCTTCTATTAAAAGTGAAATTGATTGGCACAAGCTCTGGCTGCCTGAGCTAACTCCTAAGGTAAATTTCTTCTGGTGGCTTATCATCAAAGGTAAGATTCTAACTAATGACGATATTATTAGAAAGGGTTTTATCATGCCTAACAGATGTTGCTTGTGCCAAGAAGAAGCTGAAGACATTAAACACCTCTTTCTGCATTGTAAGTATACTTCCAAAGTCTGGCATCTTATTTTTGAGAATTTCAAGCACAATTGGATTTTCCCCCATACTTTTCTATAGGCATGGGAACAATGGAACTCCCCATATAAGCATTTTGTGATCAGGAGGCTATGGCAACTGGTTCTCCCCCACACCATGTGGAGAGTCTGGAAAGCTAGAAATGATGTTATTTTCAGAAATACCAGAAAGATATGTACAAAAGTCTTTAAAGAAATTATCATTGCAGTGAAAGACAACATTGAAAGATTTAAGCCTCCCAAAAATAAACTTTATCCCGAGGAAGAGGAGCACATTCTTGTTGCTTGGAACATTGGCACTGATAGCATTAAGCATAAGGATAACAACAACATTGATAGATCTTCTATACGTTGGATTCAGCCACCTACTGCATGGTACAAACTAAACTTTGATGGAGCTTCAAAAGGTAATCCTGGGGATTCAGGAGGTGGTGGGGTGATCAGAGATCACAGAGGCTGCTTTGTTGCTACTTTTTCTGGCAAGATGGGTAAGAAAACAAATCATTACTCGGAAGCTTTAGCTGCGCTATGGGGAATAAGGTTGGCTAGAGATTGTAATATTTCTAATATTATAATTGAGGGGGACTCATTGAACATTATTAATTTGTTAAATCAAAAGCAACCCCCAAGCTGGTCTATCAGAGATTTCATTAATGAAGCTATTGAAATTTGTAATTGTTTTGATAATTGTATGATTATCCACACCTATCGTGAAGGCAATAGAGTGGCCGATAGTTTAGCAAATATTGGTGTCAACAACACAATGCAAACATGGTTAAGTGGTGACCCTCTTCCAACTAAAGTACTTGATGACATCACTAAAGATATACATGATTTTGCACACAATCATTAATAGTTACAAAGAAGGTGCCAAGGACGTGATTATTAATTTCAATGGTAAGTTTAATGATGTTTTTAAAATTCTGCATGCTTCAGAGGTCCCCAAAAGTAGAGACGGTATAGATTCAAACAGAATTAAAATTTCTACCATTGTGCAGAGAAGAAACAATACCAGAAAAATGGGGGGGCCTCCATGCAAGACCGAACCCATTCACAATCCATCCTGGAAAAATGACACAATTCTTTGGCATTATCTACAAATGGGGGTATTTCAAATCTCATTGAAAAGATGCAGGGTTTTGACCTAGGACATCTCGGTGAAATTCACAAATGGTTGGAGAAAACGTACTGTTGAGTATGGAGAAGTCAGGGTCAAGATCTTTGAGGAACTCATCGCTCAGGTCATGGGGCTAAACCTGGATGGAGCCAAGTTTTTCAACAAAAGAGTCGACCGTGAGGTTGAAGCTAAAAAATTTCTCAAGGAAGGGGAGCACCTGGAATTTTTTGTGGCTAGAATAAAAGTGGCCTCTATCCCTGAGCCCTTTGCTGAGATAGCGTGGATGATGGTTAGGTACGTCACACTTGAGGGAAGATATGGCACCATTCCTCTGAAGCATTTAATATTTCTCAATCATTTCCGTAGGAATCTAACCATAAATTTCCCACATTATCTGTTGAATTCCTTGGAGAAGTCTATTTTAGAAGTCCAGAATCATACCCAGGCTGTACCCCTACACCAGGGTCTGATTCTACTCATCCATCATCACTATATCTCTTGCTCTCGCCCTCTACCTTCTCCCCCTGTTATTCTCCCTATCCCTGCTGAAAAAATTCTAGATTCTACTACTTCTAGCAGAAAGATGAAAGGAAAAAAGGCTAAGGTTTCCCTGCCTTCTTCACAAAGGATTCTGCGTAGCCATAGGGATATTGAACTTGCTAAAAACTTATTGCATATCAGTAAACCTATTGACGAATGCATAAGATGTGGATCTTCTTACCAGGGTTAGAAAGCTTGAAGAGGAGATTAAAGACCTTAAAAATGCTCCTAGGAATTTGGAAAAAACAAAAGGAAAGAGGAAGTTACAAAATTCTGAGGACAATGATACTACTGCTGAGATTTTTAAGAAGCTCCTGTCACTTGATGCTAGGTTGGGAAATGCCAAGGGCCATCACGACTACATCATCTCTACACTGAAAGAGGTTTATAATTTTATGGAGCAGCACGTGAGAAGTGTTTGCAGCCTTAGTGGCATTCCGGATGACATCTGGGATTCTAATGAGACTCGTGACCTTGCACTTGCTCAGGCGGACATGAATGATCCTTCTCATGCCACGGCCATTGCGCTATTCACCTCTCTTCAGAAAATTAAGGGCAAGATTGACAGGGTAGTCAAATAGTGCAGTGCCTAGGTGTCATTTAGTTGCTGTGAAGTTGTTTTTCAGAGATTTTGCTGTTGTTTTCTTGCTGGGATGCCCTTTTTTGGATCCCTCTTTGAAGTATTTTGGTCCTTTTGTTCTTCTTCAGATCTCTGTTTGGATGGATCTTTTTGTACTCACTTTACTGATATATCTGGATTTTGAGCCTACATGTTTAAGGCACTTAGCCTTTCTTAGTTGGGTTTTCTCCTTCTGGTATCTAGCTACTTGAGCCTTTTTGTACTCAGGGTATAGTCCATTTAAAACTATTTATCCTTGATAAAAAAATGTACAGAATCTGAGGCACACAAAAACTAAGAATGCAAAAATGTAAGGAACATACAAATATGATCTAAATAAAATAAAGTAAAGTTACTTGGGAGGGTTGATGGAGACAAAGGATGTAAATGACATTTCAATGGTGACCAAAGCAAATAGAGTATAAAAATCAATAAAATGTAGATATGAAAGGACCTGAATATAGAGTGTAAATGCTGACAGAAACCTACAGAATAAAATCTGACATAGGGAAATAGAAAGGATGGAAAAATATGGAGATTTGGAGGGATTGGATGGAAAAGGCACAGGTCAATGGAAACTATGTTGGGTTAGCTATGACCGGTGATAGATAGAGCATATTTCGAGTGATAGAGAAGCCAAATAACAAATCCAAGAAATGGAAACAATAACAAGGAAGGAACAAATACTGAGGAGGGTTTGGAAACAGTTAAAGGATGATAACATAGAGCTTGGTCAATGGTGACCTAGGTAAAGTTATGATGAATGGGATAGTGCAAGATAAGGCCGAGAATGGATAATTTGGATAGACAAATTAGAAGTAAAAGGAATGGAAATGGTGACAAAAACGAGGTCTATAGAGAGAATATAATCTTACAAAATTTTAGATGCAAACAAGACAACAATAATATGATAATAACTAAATAAAACAACACAAAATGATGGTAATCTCACAAAATATGTTCTCAAGTGATGCAAAAAATTCAAAATGAGGTCTAAAAGGTTTGTAACTATTGCAAGGATGCTTAGATGTGAGGGGTTCAAGAACGAGGAGAGGATTCCCCTTAATGAAAGAGATTATATCACTTTGGGAAAATTATATGTGGATGAGTTAGTGGATTTCAAAAAAGTTTAGGTAGGTTTTTCCTGGAAGGAATGTTGATAATAAACTTGGATTTGGATTGGAAAAATGGTTGGGGATCACAGGGGTGATAAAAGAACAACAATATCGATGAAGAAGGAAGGACCTTCCATACGAGGAGTGATATACGAAGGAGAGGTGATGGTGGAGGATTTGGATGAATGAGGAGACTAATTAATTTTGATGGATGGGGATATAGGAATAGGGGTTGGATTGGTTGTCGTGGATGATGAAAGATGATTTATCTGGATGAGGAAGTAATATTTCTCAATAAGATCATGGCCAATAGTTTGAAAGGCCTTACAATGCTCAATGTCATGACCCGAGGTATGATGATAGGCACATATAAGATTGGGGTTGAACCATGATGGTTTATTACTATGTGGATCAAAATGTTTAATGGGATAAAGTGTGATGGAAGTTATTAAAATTAAGTGTCGAATGGTATCTTTATAGGATCCAATTGAAGCGTTGATGGGAAGAAATCTCTTGTTGTTTTTAATAGGATATTTTGACTAGGATTTAGTGGAAAATCTGGATGTAGACTAGATGGGTGAGTTATAGGTCGTAGAAGATAAATCAAATTTAGGAGGAGGATTAGATTATTTGGATTTAGATTGAATGTTGGGAGATGTCTTAGATGAAGGGCCTAGCACTAAAACAGATGGGGGCCCTCCTAGGATGGATGTTGTAACATTTTATTGCTAAGAAGAGGCAATAACTAACTTCTTATGAGGATGCATAAGATACCTTTCAGAATGTTTACCAAGAGTCTTAGATTTTGATTGAGAGAATTTACCCTTGGCAGGGATGACAATAGTCTCAACTAGAGGATCCAAAGGTTGTGTATTTGGTAATGGTGGAGGAATTTTGATAATGTCTAAATAATATGTGGTAGTTTCTGATTGTGAGGATGAGATGGGAGGATCATTTGAAGTTAAGGTGAATTGGAATGCTTTCAAAAACTCTTAAAATGATGAAAAAGATGTAGGAGGAGAAGATGAATTCGATGTAGTCATGATAGTTGATGTGATTGGTTTGGGTAGAATTGAAGAAAAAGGAATTGGGATTGATTATATGGATGGAATAATAGGTAAGGATGTGTTGTCATGCAAATAAGCAACAGGGCAATTGACAATTTCCGAGCATGAAAACTATACCCCAGTGTCAATTTTTTCAAGTTATATCATTCCAAGATACCCTCGTCTCTTTCCAATAAGTACAAGTCACTTTCCTAATAATGTTCTATCATCCCCCTAGGTGATTTATGAAATTCCATTCATTCTCCCAAGGTAATTTCAGGAGTTCATTTGCAAACTACATCTGGCAGTATTGCGAAGGGCTATCACCAGCCTTCCCAGGACTGGATCAACCCCCAGGAGTGAAATGGAAGGGGAAAATTCAACATGGAGGTGAATGGAAGACCTTATAACATCAGGGAAAATATTTTGGAATGTTTGGGGAAGTTTTGAAATACTTGGAGCAGTCTGAGTGAAAATAGGGTTCAGAAACCTAGGAAGTTCATAGCCCTAAATTAACTATTGAGGTTTAGAAGAAGATTTTGGGAGCTTTAGATGGATTTAGAAGTAAAACATTAAACATTTATGGAAATATAATGACAATCCCTACATGATGGTGAAATCATATTTTTCACAACACTTTGGCGCACTAGGTCTGCAAGCAGTTTTTCTCAGGCATAAGTGGAGTAGCAAATCAAAACTCCATTTATTTAGGGATAAAATGGAGTAATAAAGACATGATACCCCCACCATTAGATTAAAAATTTAATTTACAGTTAGGATCATATAAACCTTTTCTGAAACTTCCATCGAGAGCTCAAGTTATCACTGTCACAAGTTCAGGACTTCACCGATTTTTTGGGAGGACACGTGTCAGCTTTAGGAGCCTGGTGGGTTTTTTGTCCATAATTTCCCTCAAGGTTAGGGACATCAAGGTTAGAAAAGTGAGCCTATACCCCTTGAATTCCTCTCAGCCCCCATGTGACCTCTGGGACCCTCATGTGACCTCTAGACTTGATAGTTCAGCCCCCAGGTGCATTTTTGGAGCATTCATTACGTGTCGTTGGATGAAACGCCACGTGTCAACTCCAAGACCACTATGGAAACTGATTTTCCTCATGTCCCTAAGGTGAGGGACATCAGACATGAAAAAATTTACTCAAACCCTATGGGGAGTCTTTTGGTCACGTGACCAAATTTTAGCCCCTAGGTGCATTTTTGGAGCATCCATTCCCTGCCGTTGGATCAAGTGCCATGTGTCAGCTTCAGGACCACCATGGAAACTGATGTCCCTCATGTACCTAAGGTGAGGGACATAAAACATGGAAAATTGTTCCCATCCCTCTAGGAGAGTGTTTTGGTCACCCATATGACTAGTTTCCAGCCCCTCGGTGCTTTAAAGATGATTTTGGAGCACTCATTCCCTATCGTCGGATCACCGCCACGTGTCATCCTCTTGACCACCATGGAGTTTTATGTACCTCACATCACTGAGGTCAAGGAAATAAAACATGAAAAAATTTTCCCAAATCCCACCGAAAAATTTGAAAAAATATCTAACTGTAAGCTGCTTCCTATTGCTTCTCCATTACCAGAAGAAAACTGCAGAGAACACCACTCCACCACTCCACCATTGCCAAAGCTTGAACAAGCTCCATTAAATCACATTATCCTTCACTCCATGATGTCACATAGGTTCTCAAAAGAATAATTCATCAAGATAAGAAGGAGAAATGAAGAACAGAGAAGAAGAACAGTGGAAATCCCCATTGCCATGAAATCAAAATTTGAAGAAATCTTCCAAACCGGAGCACGGATTGAAAAAAATTTGTTGCTGAGTTATTATCTCTTGAAGGCCATCAAAAAATCATATTCAAACCTCCAATTTTCAGAAAGGAATTCTCACAATGAAGAAATCCTCTTTCCGGCTCTACGAAGGAAAAAGCTTGATTTCCCATCAAACCGGTCGCCGGATTGAAGAGAAATTTCACGTGAAGCACCATAATAAAAAACCTATCGCAATGGAGTTTATTTCATTGCAAATGGAGACAAAAACCAGACCTTAAAATTTTAAGCTCCATTAATGGCTCACCATGACACAGTAGTGGAAAAAAACAGCGAGCTATCTCTCCACTTCTCAAGGTTCTAGTGGGCAAAATCACCCGAAAATTTGAGGAAACGATCGTCGAAAAATCTAGTTTTGCGCAAAATATTTTTTTGCGATGAAGTACCTATTTTTTAGGGATATGGACGGATGATTTTTAATCATCATTCTTCCATATTCAAATAAATTTTCATAATTCCCAAAGATTGGACCGGTGAAATCATCCGAAAATTGGAGGGAATGATCGTTGAAAAATATAGTTTCAAGTGAACTAGTTTTTTCCCCATGAAGCCCCTATTTTTAAGGGATAAGGAGGACTGAGTTTTTTGTCAGGTATTATTCCCCTAATGATGAAAACATCATTTTCCCACTTGTTCAGATGAAGGAATTAATCAAAATTCAGAGCGTGGAACCCTAGAATAAAACCCGTAATTTCAAAACCCATTTTGTCACAATTTGACATTCTTGGCGCACTTACTAAAAATAGCATGTCTCCTTGCATAAGGGTCTATTACTTTAGGTAATCCAACATTTGAAGATTCCATGAATAAGGCATTAAACATAGAGGGAGCATCGCAGGAAAGGTCATCAAAAAGTTCATCTCGGCTCGCAATTCACACTTACTAAAAATAGTAAGTTACACTCAAAAATTAGTTTTGGCAAAATGGGTCATACAAGGATAATCATTCAGGGGGACATCATTGTTCAGGAGCATCCTAGTCATTTTTCACTAGGGAATTCAAGATCCATCTTAGTTCATTCAACTTGGTGAGTGTTCGTGAGCTAATTTGGAGGAGTTTCACAGTGTGCAAGGAGTTTGAAGATTCAGAGTTTCACTACATTTGGAGATTTCAATCAATGAGGATCAACAAGCTTCATCGGGTGACATCTCCTCTTATTGTTCTTCTTCTTCTCTCTCTCTTTCTCTCTCCTCTTCCCCCCAACTTTCTCTCCCCTTCAAATTTTCTAATTCTTCATTGGGGTTTGCACTTTTTCGATATGCCTTTAAGTCACCTAAAAGTGACTTTAGAAACATAATGTAAATTAAGTCAGCCTTGATTTTATAAAAGGGACTTAAATATTTGATAGGAATGTGAATAGTCTAAAGTTAAAAATAAGGCATATGGAGGGTCATGAGGAAGATGATAAGTCACCTCTCATTCTATAAATTGTAACACCATTCCCATTTCAAAGGGTCTGGCAATTGATCTTGTAAACTCAAGAGTGCATTGCTTACTAGAGAAAGTGAAAGGAGATAGCCACTTTTCTTATACTTTATCCACTCTCAAATTTCTTCCATTCCTACACTATGTACAACTTCTATTTAAGCATCAATACAAGAAGGATTTTCTAGCTCTTTTTTGACTAAGGGATTTACATGATACTTTGTGTTCATTAAATTCTATTTGGTCTTGTTGCCATTTGCAGGGTTCGTTTCTTCCTAATTTTAGTGCATGTGATGAATATTCTAACTATTTTATGCAAGAATGTGATTTTATACTTGCATTATTAGTTCCTCTTATCTAATATTCTCACTCCCTTTCCCACTTTCCTAGACAAATTCCTCCCTTGCAGATATCTGCAAGCTTTTGCCGTAGGGTCAGTGGAGTGCCCCTGTTGGATCCCCAGTCGTAAAGGCCACCTAGGAAAATCCAAATCTTTATTCGTGCATGCATATACGGCAACTGCACCCGTTAAATAGAGGGACTTAGATTCCCAGAGCGTTGGCAAGAAACCCACCAAGTTTGTCCACTTGACAAATTTTTCTCACCAACAAGATGCCCAATTCACACGTAGACTCAAGTAGTGGGTAACAAGAAACCCTTTGGCAAGAGAATCCATGCACTCTTGAGCTTGAAATCCATGAAGGTTAAAAACAACAGTGGGTCTCCATACCTATTGATGGACAAATAGATGTCTAAATCAATGTGATCCATGAGTCCTATGTGAAACCAGCTCAACCAAATAGGTTTTGGCATTCCTCTACATGTACACCACCAAGCCGAGCTGAAATTTACCTCTTTTGGTCCTTTGAACCGATGCAAGAATATGTGATAAGTCTTGTCCAGGTAGATGTAAATGAAGTTGCTGATATAGTGGACCATGGAATTGAAGCATGAGATCTACATACTAAATACCATGTGTTGATGATGTAGTCTTAGGTTTCTGGGATTTCCATAAGGGGTCCAGATCTTCATACCTCGAGGCCAAATTCCCTTTGGTCTGCCAGTGGTAGCGATAGTCAACAGTCATCATCATAGCCATGTAGAAAAGGTTGGGACATAGCCTCTAAGCAATATCATGACAGCAAAAGTGGAACTTTCCTAGGGAACTCCCTGATAGGATTGCAGATAGAGAGGATTCTAGGAACATTGTCTAAGGGTAGGTTCAAGAGACTAAATCCACACATAAGCATCCAAACGAGGATCAAAAGAGGGGAACAAGATTTCATGCACAAACCAATTACCACCCCAATATTGGATGTGTAACCTATATGGAAGGTATGATTTATGTTTCTGTGATCCACAACATAATCACAGTTCCACAGATGTTAAGAAACCCATAGCACAAGAGGTTAATGTAGATGTTTTATTTTGACAGCACCCAGGTTCCACAAATTGTCAAAAACCACTTGTGAAGTTCTCAAAGCCTAGGCCGAAAGTTCATTGAACCTGTAAATCAAACTTTACGATCCCTGTAATAATAAACCTCCTGACCCATCTCAATGGGATTGGGATGTAAGTGGTAATAAGATCCACCATGAAACCGACACCAAACAGACATTGAACAGCTGTAGAGGTTCCATGCAGGTTATCAAATCATTGAAATATGATTCCCCCAAGGTATAATTAGAATAGGGCTCTCAAAAGTTTTGTGTGAAGGGGTCAGAATGAAGAGGAAGATGGTTTCGGAGGGAAACAACACATAATGTGACAGAGCAGTGGCAGCCGCTGCGGCTATGTAATGTTTGATTCATTGCGGATATGGTTAAAGGCTGCCGACATTGAAGTGCAGGAATGTGATGGTATGCGCCAGGTTGTTACAATTATTGTTGCTTAAGAACACTAGACGCTATGTGATTTCATGTTCCTTGAGGTACAATAGATTGTTGAGATGATTTAAGGATATGTCTCATTTTTGAATATTTGGAGATCCTCAGATCCTTGGATTGCCAATACCATGATACTATTGGCTGACAGTCCGTATTACCTGTTATATTCTCCAAGCCCTGAGGTTGGAGTAAAATCAATATTTGAGTGGATTGACAATGTCTGAGAGACCATCAGATGTCTGTCAACACGATGAAGTCATATCATTCGTCTTATTTTATAGCATTGTTCCAAGAGTTCCCTAAATTAAAAGAGATTGTGGCTGTGCTCCGTTAATGAGAGATAGAAGATTAGTCTTAAAAGGGGTCTCACTATAGTTGTTTGATAGGTCTTATCCGAGGTTGAGAGATACTAAGTTATGTTGAGGCTCAATCATCTTGCATAGTATAAAGGAAGTATCATTCGTTAAACATGTATAAATGATTGCTGATTAGTGCACAAATTTTCAAACATCTATATAATCTATGAGATTACAGCACCCAAAGTTCTTAAATCCAAGGTCTTCCGACTAGTAACTTATGAGGATTATTGAATATAGACATGATCACTTGGTAAAGTTAATGCATTTTGGCCCAAATATTGAATTCTTGTATCATTGTACCAAGCATCTCGACCGTTGTCAACTCCCACTAATCGAGTCTCTATGATTCCTAGATTATCAATAGATATGTGTAGGATGTGTAAGGCAAGTGTTGATTTCAACAATGTCTCTTAGAGGTATTTCACTATCTTGAGGACAAGTTATTGTAGCCATCATGCAATCATGTTGAGGTTTTCGATCAATAAGCCTAGCAAATGTGAGATAGTATGGGTATCACTGGGAAATAGTATAGGATCTTCCAATTCTCAATAAATAAGTTTCTTTGTATACATTGAATCTTAGTAACACTAGAATAGATATATTTGTTTGATGTTTGTAAAGTTGATCCATGTATATCAAAGTATGTGGTTGCTTGAGAATATAAGCTTTGGAGATCGAGGAAGATTAATGTAGAAGTGGCTTGGTTATTCACCAATGCATGTTGAGCAGTTAGCTATTTCCTTTGCATTGTAGCGTCAACCTCTCAGATGTGTCATCATGCATTGGCCATTTTCTAAATTAATACTGAGGCACTATGACTCTTTTGATACCATCAAAATTTTGATAGGTACCTCCATCCCTAGGATATAGAAGGTACCCAATCAACGCTAGGTGATTGAAGCACTTACATTTCATGCATGAGCACATGAAGTTTTCTGACTAAGTTCATGGACACATGAAACCCTATCATATATAGAATGAGAAGTACTGATTTCCTTACATTTCTATATTTCATTTGAAATTGCAATTCAAAGCATGTGTTATTGTTAATCTCATATGTGTGTGTGCACATGAGTACATTTTCATTTGACATTATCGTTATGTAATAGAATCGAACATGATAAGCAGGAAGAGACATGCTAGATTTGGAAGCATTGACATCATATGATAACTTATTACAAAATTATTACTGTAGTTTAGCAGGGCCATTGCCTATCCATTATAGAGACAAGGGGAAACATGCCAACCAAAACCCCCTAGAAGCATACAGACAAAACAATTTATAATTCCGGTGAAAACTATTATTTATGATAGAACCCTAACATAGTCAATACCCCGGTTTAAAAGAAAAAACTAAATAAACGAATATAGGAGTTAAAAGACTAAAAAGAATATGAAAATCAAACATTTTTGAAGAATAAATTATGGGGACAATTAATAAATAAAAGTCAAGTCAACTTTACTCAAAATACAGTGAAAAGGAAATCACCAAACAAACAAAACAAATTACACAAATAATCAATGAAAGTCCTAGGCCTTGCATGTAAGAAAAACACAACACTTGATGCATAGGCCATGGAAAAATCAAGGGAGATTTAGACCTTGTAAGTATCCATAGAATATATCCAAATGATGCACAAGTCGGCGGAGCTTTTGAAAGTGACATTGAATACATAATTGTCAACTAAAAGAAGCCCTTCAGACAGACAGGAAGCACATCATCTAGAAGTGTGAGAGCGTGAAGCAACAACAGTGTGCATGGCTGTGAAGGAATGCACATGAGGTAGAAGGCACGGGGTGAGGAGACTTTACTTATCCAGTCATCATCAAGGGAGCTGATGGTAATGCATCCAAGACAGATAATTTCCCCATGCTAGGTAAAACAAATCTTGAGAATAATAGTCCACAGAAGACCAAGACTAGTCTCTTAATGTGAATTCAAAATTCTTCGAGACAAGAAGCATATGACGTGGAGGGGATAAGTAGGCTAAGGGTGGAAAGGCAGATTATTGGATTCCAGCTGCACAGACTCTGTTAATGAGTGGGAAGCGCGTAGAGCATTTGCAGCTGGATTGGGGGAGCATTCATTGGTGGGAGAACATTCAGACTCAAAAGCTCACAAAATACAAAATCTAACTGCTATATTTTAATCAGATCTTGGAATCATTTCATTCCAATTTACTCCGAAAACCCCATCCATGAGGTTTATTAGCAACTCTCTCATGCTCAACCATATCTTCTCTTTGTGCGCATAGAAGTCTCTGATATGAGTTATATGGAGATACTAACTAATACTAACTTACATAACAGGACTTGATCAACTATTCAAGGATTCTCTATCTCATGGGATGAGGTGATGTACATAAATTCTACCATACTGAATTATTGAGGGATGTTGAAATTACACTAGACTAATAAGAGGTATATTTGACCAATAAAACATCAAAGAATGCCCTAGTTCATTCATTTATTAATTTTAAAATGAGGAAATGACAATTTACATTGATTAACAGACATCCAACACAATTTCCATCATGACCATAAATGGGCTCAAATACAAGACCAATGATGCAAGGGAACCTATTAGCTATATTTTATCCAAACACTTTTATAAGATAACCTTTAAGAGATTAGCCCTTTGGAGTCATAGACATGCTTAATATCTCATGTGTCTTATCATGATACCAACTTATCGTAATCTCTTCAGCTCAGGGTAACTAGTTAAGATTTTTAATTTTAATATTAGCTCATTTATTGATTTCAAACATAGAGGTAAAATATTTTTTATTTCGATCAGGTAATAATCGAAGGATTCTAGTTGGGACCCTCAATTGATCAGAACCCCTAGAAGAGATGACAAGACAAATCTTTTCAAATGGCAGCTCCAAAAACTTACAAGCTGAATGTGAAAAGCAAACACAACAACAAACTCATTATAACCCATCAACATGCCACACCAAATCCAGAAAATGGTAGAATTGACCATATAACCTTTCTAAGGGTAATGTGGCACGTGAAGCTAAGTAGTTTTCTACACATCCTTTCAACAATGCTTGACCTCAATCCACCCTGGTATTCGGAGGACCCTGAGGCTAGGTTCCTTCACAAGAACACCACTAAATATATAGAGTCCCAAAAACAATAGGGACCAAAATCCCTTGCTGCGGTCAAGTCAGAAAAAACTCAACTTCAGGCTTAACTTGTCTCAAACCATAATAATAATACAAAAAATACAATTAATGAAGCATGATAGGGTACAACTATGAAGATGAATGCCATTAATAATGTAAAACTGAGGTCTGGAAGGATAGTAAAAAATCCTCCTATTTTTATCACCATATTACCAAAGGAAAATTAACAGATACCAGAGGAAAATGAGGATATACTTGAGGAAAATAAGGAAACTAAACATGTTTCACAGACATGAGCCACTTAAAACAAAAATGTGCATAAAGTTCCTTTCCCAAACCGATTAAAAGAAACACAGTATGATGAAGGAACAACACTAGTCTAGTAGTTGAAAAAGATGAACATTGAAGTCCCACTTATGAGAGAAATACAGGACATTCTAGAATTAAATCATACTGTTAAAGACCATTACATAAAAAAACCATGAATAAAAAAGAATTACCCTAAAATAGTCAAAGTGGAGGGAAATCTAGTTGATATTATGGCTGGAAAGCTTCTTTCACTAAAATATGGGGATCCTGAGAGTCTAGTTATTACTATTTTGTAAATGGTCATTCAATATCCAATGTATTAGTAGATCTAGTAGTTGTTATCAATGTTATAACAATAGATATGTTCAATCTGATATCTTTAATAGGATTGTAGCTAGTTAATCCCATTCTTCAATTAGCATACTAATCTATTTTTGTACTAGATGGAGTGATTGGGGATGTTATGGTCATGGTTGAATCTTGGGAGTATCTTGTCGATGTTATGGTATTATAGCCTAAAGCTTGGAAGTTAGGATATCGAGTCATCTTAGGAAGGCCCTAGTTAGCTACTCTAGCTATATACATTGATTGTAGGTTTGGAAAAATGACTATTTTGAATAGGAAAAAAGAAAAAAATATTTCACTTTATCCTTCTGCTCGGCCATATGTTGATGTTTGTGACTGTGTATGGGTTGATTTTTTAGAAACTAACAATATGAGTTATTCTTATTTGGCCACTATTGCAGAAAAAAATCACATGGAAGTAATTGTTAAGTTATACACAATGTCTGATAATAAGAAAACCATAGCTATGGAAACTAGAACCGTGGCTCTGGAAATTCAAAATAAGGCTACGAAAATCACTGTTTCAAGTTCATCGGATATTATCAATGAGGTAAGTGATATTTTTATTAGAATTTATGAATAAATATATTCTTATCATTAAGAATATACAATCACTGATTTCCAATGTCCTTTAGCTAAGGTTTTGTCCCTTGAAAACATGAGTATTTTGCACATGTTATAGTGTAGACACCTAAATTTAGTTACATTTCCATAAGCCCTTGATTGGATAACCAAATTAAACATGGGCACCTAACCATGGCCCCCTTTCACCCCACATTAATAATTAATTTAATTATATTAATTAAATTAAATACCCATTATTTTATTACCTTAATTGACCTAATTTCCACCTCACCTAGCCATATCACCCTAGACCTATTCTTGGCATGTTCCCATAACTAAATACAACTAAGTATTACTTGCCTTAATGAGATAAGATTTGGTCTAACTGTAAAAGCACATGCCTAAGATTTCTCTAACCACATTCCCGCCCATTACAAGGGAATTTTCCATGCTAATTCATGAGAATAAACCAACTTGGCCCAAGAAATAAGAGAGATCTTCCCATTTTAGTAAACCTAGGGAATCCCACCTTAACCGACACCGGCCACCCCTAAACCAATGTTGATCAACCCAAAACCGTCGTTAGTTACCATTTATTCACCTAAGCAGCCTTATTGAAGGGGTTGACATATTCTAAGAGCAAGGAAGAGAAAGAAGATAGTTGCATGTAAGTAGAAAAAAAGTCTTTTCATGCACCCAGACGTCTATAGCCAATCATCTAGGACAGATCTAGAAGCATTGGTACTCATAGTAACATTCCAGGAAGCATCACTATTGACACCAAGCTCCATTCCTCTTAACTGATCATCACCACCACCCAACCATTAGAACCTACAACATTGGTAAGTGTCTTGTTATCATTAATCATTTCCATTCTTCATTATAGCTCCTAGAGCTCTGTTACCTCTGTTATTAGTTATCATTCTTCCAGTAACATTCCCACTTACCCCCCATTTAGCCTCCATTCAAGTTTGGAAAACTCAAAAAACTTCACCCACACCTTTTATCAGATCACCTATACCTAGCCATTAGACACCTCTTTGAGTGTTCTCCAGTATTCTCCCCAGACCTTACACCCACTCCTCACCATTCTTTAGCCCCATCTCAAGCAAATCACCTAAACTATGACAATATTGAGTTTTCATTGAATTACTGTTACCCTACTATACCGACATTGGTTACCCATAACCATCGTTGGTCTCCCTTAACCATATTCAGTTACACCCAAACGACATCAGTCTCTATGTTTCATACATGTACCTAAGAACAGAACTAAACAAACTCGTTACCAAATGAACCTAAACTACCCAGAACCTGACCTTGACCAGTTCTAGTACCTTGACACCTACCAACCCTTCACGATATGACTATAGCCTAGCCTGCTATATTAGATTTTCTTATTGTATTTGAATGAGATACCTAAATCATATCAACTATAGTAGGAATTTATTTATTTCTCACATTAGTTTGTTTTAAATAGTGGATTGACAACCATCTAGTAAGTATAACACTTCCCAGAACTAGCATACGTTAGGTAGTCCACTGTCATATATCATTTAACTTCCCTTTTGTGGTCTTGTTTTATATTACAGGTAGTTCCTCCTATCCAAAAGGAATCTCTCACAATCAGGCATTAGGTCAGGAAGCCAGAATGAATGTAACAACCATCCAACTGACCAACATTTAACATGTGTTCCTCCTCATCCCATAACCCTTATCTATGTTTCGTCATTTAAAAGCGTAAAGCAAATGGTGAAACATTTTTTGGCACGCCTCGGTGGGACCCATCAGGGGTTATATTGCATTTTCTTCATTCCTAGGACAAAGTTGTGTGTTTTATTTCACTTTAAAAGGCTTACTTATTAATATTTCTTCTCTAGTAATCTCTCTCTTCTTTCTAATTTCTCTAAAAGAAACATTTCTATTGGTGCATTTTAGAAAGGAATCATTCTTGTTTCTTTCTTTCTGCATTTAATGAAAGAGCATACCCTCTCTTATTCGTCATTTTCTTCATCGAACATAACCTTTTCGATTTGGGCTTAAAACTAGTTGCATTACATTCTGATTTGCTGCATTTAGCTCACATTAAAGTGATGGTAGCCTATATGCTAGAATTCATGCCCAGCTGATGGTTGACACAAAGAATCATAGAAAGCACATTGTCTCTCACTCTGTATTCTCTATCTAACAAAATTACACAAAATTGAAATATACACATCTTTATTAAACAACATCTTTCCATATGAAGATCTATCTGTAATCACATGATCAAGGTTAGAAGGTTACTCCCTAGCTTGTTACCTCTGTTCAAGTCATTGTCTCAGAGGACGGCCTGCACCCCTGCCATAACATACTTAAAACCTCTCCTTTTAGATATCCTTATTTTTAGGAAGCCTTCGTCACCAAAAACTCTATTCTAAAACTCATGAGTCAGTCTTCTAAATAGCATAAGCTCAACTCTTTAAAAATCACTTGTTAGGTATGTGTTTTTAGTGTTTGATTGACGTGTGTTTTGAGGTGTGACGATACACTTCTCCATTTTTCCATTATGTTTCCCTTATACATTCCACAATCATAGGTGGATTATTCTAAATTCTTTTGAGTATGTCAGGAATTCATTGCATCATCTCCAGACCTCTGGGTTGATTATTTATCTCACTAAAATTCACAACAATCCATTTTTTTGCATTTTCCATATTTCACAGTAACTGTCATCGGTTACCCCTAACCGGTATCAATTTTTCTTAATCGACATTTGTTTTCTGTTCTTTTGGGTTAAATTACCTAAAGAACCCTTATCTCATTTTCTCTACTATCATACTTCCTGTGAGTCACCATACTCTCTCTTATTTGGTCAACAGTCATCATACAACTTGTTCATCTAACCTTTAACAATCTCTACTTCATTTGGTAAAATTGTTCCTGTCTCATAGTAACCAACCTCAGTTACTTATTAACTGCCATCGGTCATTCTTTAACCGGTGTCGGTTATCCTGTATTGAACATTAACTGATATATTACCCAAATCTACCTATAGACACA
>JAHRHJ020000650.1:0-56902 GCA_019776745.2 Taxus chinensis
GATGTGAATCCAGCTGCAAGAGGTTGAAATACCTCCAAAAACACACATAAACAGCTTTGCAAATAAAACCAGGAGTTTCAAAATAGCTTACTTCTCATTCTAGAATTCACACTGATCTATTACATCATTACAATTCTCCTTTTATTTCAAGACTACTCTAAAACCCTAAAATGCCAAAAAACCCTAAAATGCCAAAAAACCCTAAAATGTAAAACAACTCGGATTGACACCCAAAATTTTGTGTGCCAAATATGCATTCATAAATTAGGGCTCACTAAAATTTGGACTTATTCTGAAAAGCACAACAAAAGTTATTAAAGTTCTAAGACCTAGTCAAAAGCGAAAAAATGTTTGGAGCCAATTTTAGGCCACTAGATGAAGGAATACAGCCCCGAAAATGTGTCAAAAGGGCCATAACCTTGCAAGAAAAGTTGTCCCCAGCATAGTACTAATGTATATCTACCACCCTGTAAAATTTCAAGACGATCCAACGGTCGGATCAAAAGTTATGGCCTCTGCAAGTTATGCTCCCGCATCATTCTCCCCTGGTTGAAAAGAATTCAGCTCCTGCGAATTCTGTTGACGGAACTCATCTAATTTTGCACTGTCAATTTTCCTCAACTCCCACTCAGGAATCCAAGTATTTTCTTCTTTCTGCAAACCTTCCCACTATACCAAATATCTGTTGTAGCTCCCATGTCTAGTAGTGATTGTCTTTTGGTCCAAGACATGCATTACCCTCTCCTTTTTCTTCTTCGGCATCTGTTGCTTCCAGTTTATTTCTTCCTCCTCTGCAACATTTTCATCATGACCTGGAAACTTATATAAGTCAGAAACATTAAAAACTGGTGAGATAGCAAATTTTTCAGGTAGCTCCACCTTGTAGGCATTATCACTCATTTTCTTCAGAATCCTACATGGCCCAATCTTCTTATACTTGAGTTTATTATATGTCCCCTTTGGAAACCTCTCTTTTCTAAGATGAACCATCACCATATCTCCTTCTTCAAATACACTTACTCTCCTACTGGCATCTGCAGCTGTTTTATATTGTGCATTACTCACTTTCAGCTTTTCCCTCACTTCATCTTGTAGCTGTAGAATGTGTTCTGCAAATGCTTCTGCATCATCACTAGTTTCATCTTCACCTGGTAGAACAATTAGATCTAGGACCCCCTTTGGATTCCTACCATATACAATCTGGAAAGGAGACCTCCCTGTTGACCTGTTTATCGAGCTATTATATGCAAACTCAGTTTGAGGTAAAGCTAAGTCCCATTGTTTTGGATTTTCTCCAACTATACAACGTAGGAGATTTCCCAAGCTTCTGTTCACTACTTTAGTCTTCCCATCAGTCTGGGGGTGATATGCACTACTGAACTGTAGTTGTGTCCCCAATTTCTTCCACAGAGTCCTCCAAAAGTGACTCAAAAACTTCGTGTCCCGATCTGAAGTGATCGTTCTTGGAATTCCATGCAATCTAACCACTTCTGAAAAAAACAAATCTACAATTCTGGAAGCATCATTAGTTTTTTTACAAGAAATGAAATGTGCCATCTTAGAGAATCTATCAACCACAACAAATATAGAATCATTCCCTCGCTGTGTGTTAGGAAGCCCTAACACAAAATCCATACTCAGATCAACCCATGGCCCTGTAGGGATAGGTAATGGCATATACAACCCAGTATTCTGTGCATGGCCCTTAGCCATTTGACACACTCTACATCTTGCTACAACCCTACTTATGTCCCTCTTTACCTTTGGCCAATAATACTTTTCTACAACAAGAGAAATTGTCTTACTTATACCAAAGTGTCCAGCCAACCCCCCACTATGCAATTCTCTTATAATATTTTCTCTCATTGAACCAGCAGGGATGCACAATTGTTTCCCCCTAAACAAATAACCATCATGTATCAAATAATCAAAAGAATCACTACCTACTGTAGGCTCCTTAATTTTTCTGACAACATCACCAAAATCTGGATCACCTTCATACAATTCCTTAACTACCTCAAACCCTAGTACTTTATTTTCCATTGTTGTCAAAAGGGCTACACGCCTACTCAAGGCATCACCAACTTGATTCTTCTTACTTGACTTATGCTTTAAAACAAAAGTATATTTTTGCAAAAATGAAACCCATTTTGCATGCCTACTATTTAGTTTCTTCTGTGTGTTTACATACCTCAAGGCTTCATGGTCAGTGAAGAGTACAAATTCCTTTGCTACCAAGTAATGTCTCCAGTTCCTTAATGCCTGAACAATAGCATAAAATTCCACATCATAAGTAGAATATTTCCTCCTGACTTCATTTAGCTTTTCACTGAAGAATGCCACAGGTCGTCCTTCTTGACTCAACACAGCTCCAATCCCGACATGTGAGGCATCACAGTCAACCTCAAAGACCTTGCTAAAATATGGAAATACCAAAACAGGTGCTTCTGACACTTTCTTCTTCAACAATTCAAAACTATCTGTTGTTGCCTTGGTCCATACAAACTCCCTCCCTTTTGTACACTCTGTTATGGGTGCAGCAATGCTACTGAAATTCCTGATGAACTTCCTATAAAAAGTTGCCAATCCATGAAAACTACGAACCTCTGTCACATTCCTTGGAATAGGCCATTCCAGAATTGCCTTTACTTTTTCCTCATCCATCCTCACTCCATCCCCTGATATGAAAAATCCCAAAAAAACAAGACTCTTCTGAAGGAATCTACACTTCTTTAAGTTTGCATATAGACTCTCTTTATGTAACAAGTCTAGCACCAATTTCAGATGTAACAAGTGTTCTTCCACTGTCTTACTAAATATCAAAATATCATCAAAATAGACAACAACAAACTTACCATTGTATTCTCGGAGTACTCTGTTCATCAACCTCATGAATGTACTGGGTGCATTAGATAGCCCAAATGGCATCACCATCCACTCGTATAATCCATCTTTTGTTTTGAAAGTAGTTTTCCATTCATCCCCTTCATGGATTCGGATCTGGTAGTAACCACTCCGTAGGTCAATCTTGCTAAAATATCGGGCTCCCGCTAGCACATCCATCATATCATCCAATCTTGGAATTGGAAACCGATACTTAATTGTGATCTTGTTTATGGCTCTACTGTCTACACACATTCTCCAGTCTCCATCTTTTTTGGGAGTCAATAATGCTGGAGTTGCACATGGACTCATGCTTTCTCTCACTAACCCTTTCTGTATTAGATCTGTCACTTGTCTGTTCAACTCTTCACTCTGTGTCGGACTCATCCGATAGGCTACCTGGTTTGGAAGGGCCGATCCTGGGATCAAATCAATATGGTGTTGAATATCTCACTTTGGAGGTAACCCATCTGGTAGCTCATTTGGTATGACATCTTTGTATTCTTTTAGTATCTTTTCTGCCACAATAGGTATATTAAAGTCTTCTTTCCCCAGCTTCTTTGACATTAGTGCATAACAACATCTAGCTTCTTCCATTTTTGTAACAAACTCTTTTGTAGCCAATAAGCCCTCACTCTTCTCTTCTTCCTTGAAGGGTAATAAGACCACCTTTACACCATCCTTCCAAAAGGTATATGTATTTTTCCCTCCATCATGTGTAACCTTTCTATCGTATTGCCAAGGCCTACCCAATAATATATGACATGCATCCATTGGGATAACATCACACCACACCTCATCCTTGTAGGTATTCCCAATTGAAAACTTTATAAGGCATCTTTTATCTATGGTTACTTCATTTCCTTTCTTGAACCATGATATATGATAGGGATATGGGTGCTTCTCACAGCTCAGATTCAGTTTATCAACCATTACAGTTGAAACCATATTTTCACAACTACCACCATCAATAATAATTTTACATACCTTTCCTCCAGAGGTGCATCTTGTTCAAAATATATTTGTTCGAAGCCATGAATCAGCTCCAGCAACATCATGTTCTTTCTCCTTCCTTGGGACAATCATCATCCTCATTATCATGATGGTTTCACCCAAGTCTGCAGCAACCTCCATTTCTTCTTCCTCTTCAGCCTCAACCAGATTTACTCGTGGTTTTTCTCCTTGCCATCTATCTTGTGTAGGATAGTGCGGACACTCAAAAGCTCTGTGCCCCTCTTCACCACATCTGTAACATGTATATTGCCTTTGGGGGCTATTCCAGCCCCGTCCTCCATTATAACCTCTTCCCCTCTGAAATCCCCTACCTCTTTGGTAGTTACCATGGCTTTGACCAGAATCTTCATGCCCTTCTGTATTAGAGGATTCACCTTTTGTAGATTCAAATCTACCCCTGCCCCTCATTGGAGATGATGATGGACCTCTCTTCACACCTCTTCTAAAATTACTCCTCTTGTTCTTTTCCTCTGCTTTTAATGCAAGTTGATAAGCATCATCTAGGCTATGGATCCGGAGCATACTCAGCTCATCTTGTATGGTATAACTCAACCCATTTATGTACCGTGTAGCCTTTTGTTCTTCAGACTCTCCCTGTTCCACCCTGATTGATAACTTGTAAAATTCATTAGTATACTCCTCAATGCTGAGATCCTTCTGTCTTAGGTTTTGGAACCTTCGAAAGAGTGTCTGAGCATAATCTACAGGAAGAAACTTTTCTTTCAGCTTCTTTACCATTTTATTCCAGTTTCGGATCTTTCCCTTTCCATTCCTTTGTCTTTCATTTTGTAGGTGATCCCACCAGATCAATGCATGTCCAGCTAACTTAGTGCATGCAAACTTAACCTTCTTCTCCTCTAAAAGGGTTTTCCACTCAAAGAATTTTTCCATGTGATTTAACCAGTCAATCAACTCCTCTGGTCGTAACCCTCCACCATAATCAGGAACATTAATCTTGATGTCGTCATTCTTTCCCTCTAAAGCCTTGATCAATCTCTCCTCAAATGGTCTCTCATTCAAGGTTTCTTCGTCTCTCTCATTTTCTTCTTCATCTCCTCCTTCATTCATTAATGGAGTCTCTTCTTCAATATCACTATCTGGGTTTGCATCCCCATTTGCATGTCTCCTTCTAAGGCGGGTAACTTCCCCCGTGAGCTCAGCAACTTGTCTCTGTAGCTCCTGCATATGCCTATTCATCTGGGCATAACCTCCCCTCCCACGTCTAGCCATGGTTATATAAAACAGAGGTAACAACTACACATAAAAATGTAATATGTTACCTTAATTATTTCCGCAAGATCAAAATCCTCGCTCTGATACCAATTGATGTGAATCCAACTGCAAGAGGTTGAAATACCTCCAAAAACACACATAAATAACCTTTGCAAATAAAACCAGGAGTTTCAAAATAGCTTACTTCTCATTCTGGAATTCACACTAATCTATTACATCATTACCATTCTCCTTTTATTTCAAGACTACTCTAAAACCCTAAAATGCCAAAAACCCTAAAATGCCAAAAAACCCTAAAATGCAAAACAACTCGGATTGACCCCAAAATTTGTGTGCCAAATATGCATTCATAAATTAGGGCTCACGCGAAATTTGGACTTATTCTGAAAAGCACAACAAAAGTTATTAAAGTTCTAAGACCTAGAGAAAAGCAGAAAAAACATTCGGAGCCAATTTTAGACCACTAGATGACGGAATCCGAGCCCGAAAACGTGCCAAAATGAGCACAACCTTGCAAGAAAAGTTGTCCCCAGCATAGTACTAATGTATATCTACCACCCTGTAAAATTTCAGGACGATCCAATGGTCGGATCAAAAGTTATGGCCTCTGCAAGTTATGCTCCCGCATCATATGGATTGTAACAGATGTAATTTTTTAAGGACAAAAAGTAGTTTCAAGAGGAAGTTTTCAAATTCCTTGATATTGATAAGAAGATTGTTCATATGGAAGATGGTATAGACTGAAACTCTCTTTCGTGGCATTGGCCTGAGGTTTTTTTTATTATTATGAAGTATTTCACTCTTGATGGGAATTTTAGGAAGCTCTATACCCAACATTTCATGTTGTTAAATCACTTCCGTAGAAGTAGGAAGGTGAGGATTCCTTTCTATTTGTTTAATTCCCTATAAGCTTTGGTGAAAGATGTTCAAGTGAGGATTGTGGATGTTTCATTGCACCAAGGGTTAATTATTTTATTTCTCATTGTTGGTACCCTAATTCCTGAAGCCAAAATTGTTAGAATTAGTAATGGTGAATATTGGGAAGAACATTTGACACTGACTGATAGATGTAGGCTCAATGATTTGAAAGAGAAGGCTAAGAAGAAACTGGATGCAGCATATGCTCTTTAATCTCTTGTATGGAATAATCCAGATACGATTAATTCAGAGGGTTTGAGTGAGGTAAATGTTTTCATAAATTTCCTTACCATTAAAATTGAAATCCTTGAAGATATGGTTACTCACTTGAAATTTTAGAATAAAAGTTTAATCAGAAGAGCTCAACATTACGGTGCAGAGCTGCAGATGCTTAAAAATAGGGTGCATATCCTTTAGGATATGGTAGTGGCTGAGAAGGGGAAGAAAAGGATGTTAGAGGTAAGCATATTTGAGGATGATGATGATTGTGCTAGTAAGGGTGGGGTAGCTGGACTGAGTTGGAGGACTCGGGACAAAATTATCTGAGGGTTCGTTTATGGCCTTGTTGCTAACCTTTGTTATGGGTATTTTTGTTTTGGTTAGTTTTTTACTAGTTTTGATGGTCTTGGTTGATCAAGTTACTACTCATGTAGAGTCAAACCCTTCTTGACTCAAGCAGGGTTTCTTTTTTGGCTTAGATAGATATTTTCGATGGTTTTGATCTCACATTGTAATATCTTTTTGTATATGGCCCTTGGAGCCTTTAAACACTGTATCTGTCAAAAAAATTACACAAAACTCTTTTATAAGTTAATTTCTAAGTTTTAATCATGCAATATTATTTTCTCAATGAAGTGTGGGTTTCTATTTGTAGTTTTGAGTAAGAAATTAGGAGTGGTTTGGTTCCAAGAAAATAAGAAATAAGTAAAAGTATCTTAAATAACCAAAAAGCATGAGCAATAATGGTATCAAGGAAACCCCCAAAGAATAATTATTAAGTAATAGGGGATAAAATCCACACAAAGTGTAGTGGAATTAATAAGCATTTAAAAGTGTGTAAAGCAATGGGAAGTAATGAGGGGTTACAAACCCAAAAATCATAGGCAAGTAAGAGCAGCTTGAAACTCCGAAAGCATGGGAAGTAAAAATAATTAAATTTTCCAGACAAGCTAGGGAAAAACAATGGTTTATTTCACAAATGAGATTTCAAATAATTTGGCACAAAATAACCATGGAGAACTAATTCATTAAAACCCTAAAACCTTTTGCAAAAAATTCACCTAGCTCCCAAATGATTTCATGAAAAAAATAGAAGAGAATAAATTTCTCATACAAAGAAAAAAATAAAAAAACAAAGGAAAAACCCAAAAAGAACTCTAAAAGAAAAATGAAGGAATGATACCTTATTCACAAATGGGTCAAGGTTGAATCACTCAAAATTATCTTCAATCATCCAACTCAAGGTTGCTTAGGATTTCGCAGGGAGAATTACTTCACTTGAGTGAATTTGCATGTGTGAAAATGATGTGGAATTACTTTTTTTTTAAATAGTCCACCTCATTAAATATGTATCGTACAAATGCCACATCATCATTGGCTTTAAGTCGGGTTTAACGAAAATGTATTTTCTTTCTTTGGTATTATGAAGTAATGAGTCATCTCAAACCCTAAGATTGGGTCAAGCTTTGTGGGTTTTCACTTTAACTTTACTTAAATACTTAATTTTCTTTAAGGAGTAAAGTAGTTTGAAAAATCTGAGTAAGTAAGGTTTTTTGTGGAGTTTTTTCTTTATCTTTACTTGACCTACTTATCATTATGAAGAAAATAAACTAGGTTATAAATACCGATAAGCTAAGTGCCTCAGGTTTGTGGGGTTTGTCAATTGCTCTACTTAGTCACTTTCATAAGTTAATCTTGTTTTAGCACAAAGAAAGTAAAGTTGCCAATCAGGTTTAATGTAAATTTTTAAGGAATGGGTATAAGCATGGGTTTGTGGGTTTTACCAACTTCTTTTCATTAGCTCTCTTTTAAGAAGTAAAGTAACTAAGTAAAACCCGTAAAACATAGGTAGTGTAAATTGGGTTTGGGATGGAAACTTACTTCAAAATATGAAGTAAAGTAACTTGAAAAACCTGAATGCTTAATATGATAAATACTTAACTTATATGACTTTTGAGAAATTTTGGGCAAACGAGTATTTTTCCAACTACCAAGCAACCGTTTGCAACCTTCTGAAGAAATCTAGAGCAATCCTGCAATCCAAATGAGTTAAGGAAAAAACTAAAAAACTAAGTATTATTCAAGGGGACACAAGAAACATGAACACAAATCTTCACAAGGAAAGAAGAATTAAAATTTTAAAGGGGTACCCCAAAATTTCTAAGTGAAATCTTGGGGACACCAGTTGGCTCCATCTATGGACATGTTTATTTCTACCAGAATGGAAGAAATGAAGATGAGATCCCAACATATCTCTGGTTTCAAGTCTTGTTCATTGGGTTTGGGGTCAAAAAGGGAAACACAAAACAAAAAACAAACAAACACAAAACACTGAGAATTTATTTATATACATACAGGTTTTACCCTGAATCATCAGTTCTTGAAAAGCTTCAAATGCTTCCCATTGTATGGCAACAACAACTCAACTCCATCTTGATAGGAAAGGATGAAACTATCTCTCCAGAAGCCATCTTGATCATGAATGGTCCTTTCCATAGTGAATCAAACTTTCCATGCATGCCCTTTGGTTCATTTTTTATCCCATAAGAGGACCCAATCTCCAATCTCAAACTTTATGTCTCTGGCCTTTTTTCAAACACTTTCTTGACCTTTAGTTGATGCTCAGCCAACCTATCAGCCACCTGAACATGTGTTTCTTATAACTCAACCAAGTACATAATCCTTTTTTCAAGTGCATCCTTAGTAGGTAGCATCCTCAATGGCTTTTGTTAATTGTAGAAAAAAAATTTCAATGGTGATGGGTATCTCAACATCCATCCCATACAATAATTGAAAAGGAGATATACCTATGGCCTTTTTGGGTGTTATCCTATCATCCAGAGTGCATAAAAAAATCCTCTTGTGCCATGTCCTTTAATTCTCTTTGATAAAATTTAGAATAATTTTTATCAATTTTTTATTTCTTGTTTCATCTTGTCCATTTCCCTGAGGATAATAGTTAGATGAATGCACCAACTGAACACCATATGTGTAATAAAAAATCAATTAACTCTTCAAAGGATAAATTTGTAACATTTTCTGTGACTATCTTATGTGGGACACCAAACCTCACAATTATGTTTTCCTTGATAAAATTACACACTTCTTTAGAAGTAGCATGCTTAATAGGAATAGCCTCTACCCATTTACTGAAGTAGTCAGTAGTTGTGAGAATGTAATGGTGAAAAACACTTGAGGGAGGTTTAAACATACCAATGAAATCAATTCCCCATTATTGGAATGGTTCATTATCACAACTAGTTTTAATGGTAATGCTTGGTAACTTCACACGTCCAACAAATTGCTGACATGCTTGACACTTAGAGACCCATTCTACAAGTATCTTGAAAAAGAGTTGGCCAGTAGTACCTTTCCCAAATAATTTTGTGTGTAGTCACTCTAGCTGAGAAGTGGCCTCACATGCTTTGTCATGAAACTTCTCCAGTATATTTCTTGCTGAGCTTTATCAACACACCTGAGAAAGACACCATATCTTCCCTTTTTGTATAAACCATTGTCCCAAAGAACAAATTCCTTTGATTTTATCTTGATAGTGAATTTTTCCTTATGTGTTAGATGATATGGGAAATATCCATATCTTAGGAAGTGAAAAATTTTACTATACCATTCATCAACTAGGTTCACAAAGAGAACTATAGGAAGATCCTCATCAAGTTCTTGTTGAAGTGGAGAGGTTTCCTGCATCTGAATCAACTTGCTTTCTTTCTATCATCAATTAAAAATACCTCTACCTCTTACTAGCTTGGTTGGTTTTATATCAAGTCATATTATTGCACCTTTTTCACCCAAGTACCTTTCAAATCCCCAACTCTTGTTGTGTCAAGATAGATTTAACTGCAGTTTTAGGTACATATACAATAGGTATGTGAGGATAAAATGTAGTACCTGAATGCTTTGCATGCTTTGAAAAATACATATGTGTGCTTCTCCATGGGTGTATATTTTAATTCATATGATTTCAAAGGCATACTCATGAAAGCTATAGGGGCTTCAATACTTTCTTCATTCTTATGCATCAATATAGCCGACATAGTGTGATCAGAAGAATAAAAGTAGAGGATAAATTCTTTACTAAAATCAGGTGACACTAGCACTGGTGCTTCAGCCAAAACTGCTTTGATTATTTTGAAGGCCTTTTTCCTCCTCATTCCATTTGAAGTCTTGTCTTCTTCTTCATCATATCAGAAATATGGTGGGTGAGTTCAAAAAATAAGGAATAAACCTTCTGAGAAAGTTAACCTTACCAAAGAATGAGTGGACTCCCTTTTTAGAAGTTGGTAAAGGTAGGTTCTGAATAGCTTAACTCTTTTAGGGTCGATCTTGGTTCCTTCCTTTGAGACAATATGTCCTAGAATCTTTCCCATAGTAACATAAAATATTGATTTCTTAGGATTCAAAGATATCCCATGCTTCCTGCACTAAATGAATACTTCATCTAAATAAACAATGTGATTACCCTTTACTTTGGAGAAGACTATAAAATCATCAAGGTAAATCATTATGCTCTTATCCTTCATATGAGAAAATTCCATATCCATCAGTCTTTGGAAAATTTCTCCTACATTGATTATCCAAAAGGCATCTTTTGATAAGAAAATGTTCCCATGGTGTGGTGAATGTAGTTTTGTATTGGTCCTCTTTTGCCACCTAAATATGATTATAACCTGAGAAACCATTTAACATAGATAGAATTTCTAAACCACTAACTACATTTAGTGTATGATCCATGATGGGAATGGGATAGTTATCCTTTAATGAGGCTTGGTTTAGATTATGAAAATCCACACACAAGTGTATCTCACTGTTATTTTTCCTTACAGGTACAATGTTGGCCAACCATTCAGAATGATGAATTGGGTAAATAATTTTGTGCATCAAGAACTTTTGAAATTCAGCGTAGATTGTACCTGAAATAGTTGGATTGTGTCTGTGGAGATTTTTTTGAAAGGATTTTTCCCCGACTGTAATGGAATATAATGTTGTACTTCATTTGGATGATATGTCTTCAAGTCTTTGTAAGACCATGTAAAGACATCACTATATTTCCTAAGAAGCTCTATATATGCTTCCTTGTTCTGTATTGGAACAACACTTTCCAAGATTCACCATCTTGGGCTCATCTTTGCACCCAAATTCAATGGCTACACCTCTAAAGAATAACTCTCACCATATTATTTATTCTTCTTCAAGGAATTGATAATGTTTATCAAATATTTCTTCTAGGGAAAAAAAACCTTTAAGGATTTTGTTACCTTTTAGTTGAATTATCCCTTTCTTGTCATTATGTTCTAGATCAGTTTCACCAACTGTTGTTTGACGTGGGGGTGATTTTCTTCCTTCAAAGTATAATTCCTCAAAATTGTCTTAATGTTCCAGGAATGTAACTATCTAATTGTCATCATTAAAAATTTCCATTTCTCGACATTGTTTGGGACTTTTGGTGATAGACCATTCTCAACTTTATAGTCACCTTGTCTAAACATTAGGGGAGGCTGATCAAGATTTAGTAACGTAATGGTTATTACTAAATAATATTCTCTGTAGTTTTGATCTCTAGGAATAAAGTTGATGGAGAAGGTTGAGAAGTTCAAGTGTGGTAGAAAACACTCTATCCATGTAGTGTCTCAACTTGTCTCTCTTTACTTGGTATTGGCCTCTTATTTTTTTCGTGATGAGCTCAACATCTCCCTATGGTTTGAGAAGTTTCACTCCCATATTTTTGGTTTGCTCCATTCCTAACAATAAAGCTTCATACTCTACTATATTGTTAGTATTTTTAAACATTAACTTATAGGAGTATGGATGTAACTCTCCTTAAAGAGATATCAAAACAACAGCATGCACTTGACCCAAAAGAGCAGAAAGCTACCATCAAAATCAAGAGACCAAATATTTTCTTCTTCTACATGTACATCCCAAATTTGTGGCTCTGGAACTTCTTTATCGATTTTTAAGTAATAGACTCCATGATCTGATTCTTGGAAGAGAATTTGGGATCTTAGGTCTTCAGACTTAGTGACTGTGTACTTCGACTTCCTCTCAAGTTCCAGCCTCTGATTCACTCTTTTGATTGGAATTTGAGCACATGACCAATCTATATTTACTTCTCCATGAAACTCTTTGTAGAAATTTCTACGTAGCAACATCCCATAGGAGACAGGAATATCAACTACCAGAATGGTCATCTTTCAATCTTTTGTCCTGGGAAATGCTTCCAAAACTACTTAAGCATCTTTAATTTTTCCAATCAAAGGAACTTTTATCTCCATCGAATAACATCTCCCAATTGTTTTAGTCAATGTGAGCCCAAGAGCATCTACAACTTTAGCTAGCATGACATTATCAGAAGCTCCTAAATCTAAGATGTAATTGCCTCAACTTGAAACCATTAATAAGAAAATATACGTAAAATGTTTTAATTATTTTAGAAGATGTGGGAGAATAATTTTCATCATTATTATAAGGAGTATTCCTGGGATTAGGAAAAATGCCTTTTGTTGTATTATTGGGTGAACTATTTGATCCATTTCTCTAAACATACTTAACTAGCCTATTCAACTGATCAGGGAAAGCTCTCAAGTATTCAGCTTCTGACATCTGGATTTTGGTTTTCTTAATGTGGTCTATGATATCAAAAGAAGAATAGATGCATTTTATTGGTTTAGGAAATTAATCTTTGTTCTTGAGGGGTAGAAGAAAAAGAGGACTTACATACTTATATTTGGGAGCTAGAGAAGGAGGTAGAGGGCTACCTCTTTTGAGTATGGTAACATCTAACCTAGGTTCATCTCTTTCTCTTATTTGTCCATGGACATATGTTTCACCACCTTGCTGCACCTGAACTCTTGTAAACACTGCAAAAGCGTGACCATCATTATCTTCAAAAGTTTCATAATAGTCATTTATCTGATTCATAGTCTAAGTAACCAATGTTGGAGTCACCATTAGGGTCTACAAAATCTTCATCTTCAGAGTGGATCACATTCAAGTAGTAGCTTGATCTTCTTCATTCATTTCTAAATTGTTCCTTAGGGAATCTTCAATCAATAGTCTTTGAGGAGAACAACAATGTGGTTTTAGTTCTGATTCTGATTATTGAAATTTCATGTAGGTGCATTCCTAGCAGGAGAAACATTGTTTCCTTGATGTCCATTTCTTTTTATCTACAACATGTCATTGGCCAATATTTACAAAGTGGATCAGATAGTACTTATGAAGTAGAACCTTCAACCTTAGGAGTTGGAGTGTTTTATTTTACCTGTCATGATGAGATCATTTGCTACTTCAATGGTGATGTTCTGAGCTGCCAACAAGTTAGTAGGATGTGCTCTGCGCAATTGATAACCAACTTCTGGTAACAAAGCATTAATGAAAAACACCTTTTGATTTTCATCACTAAGGGAAGTAGTAGGAGGAGTATTATAAAGTATTCTTTGGAACTTAGCAATGAAATCCCTCATGTTTTCATGAGGTTATTTTTTAAGATGAGCTAGCTGAGTAATCAACATACTTGAATCTTCAACAGGTTTAAATATTTTTAGAAATTGATCATGCATGGTAGTCCAATTTTTTATGGTACCCGGAGCCAATCAGTAAAACCATTCTCTAGCTAAGTTGTGTAGAGTCTCTATAAAGATCCTAACAGACACATCTTCATGTTCCACATCGATCACTCCATAAGATATGAAGAAAGTAACCAAGTGGTCATTGGGATTTTATTTTCCATCTCCATAAAACTTAGGGAAATTATTTCTTAAGCCTTTAGGAAACTCATGGAGAGGGGGTGTTAAATTTAAAGGACCGAAGGCCACACCCCATGGGATGAGAGGTTGTTGAGCCATTATGAGGGGAACAAGAAGTTGAGGATTGACTAGTTGGATAATACCAGCTGTTGGGTTATGTTACAGTTGATTTGTAGGAGTGGGTTTTGACTCTTCCCATAGGTGAAAGACTTTCTCTGCATGTTCTAGCTTGAGGCAGATGATTAAAATTGAATTTCTCTTGTAATCAGAAAAAGTGATCAGTTCTGCCTTGAGCTCTACTTTCCTGTGTAACTGGATGATTTTCCAAAATGAAGGATTGGTAAAAAATGGGGTTATTTAAATAGACTTTGGTTTTATAGATGAAATACTTAATCTAAAAATAGTGCACATCAGTCTAATTATGCAACTAATTTTAAATTTTGAACACAAGAGATAACATCAACTGCAGTTCAAATTCTATTGTTAAATTAGAAAAATGCAGTGCACTATGTTTAGTATTTGGGTTTGCATGCAAGATTTAAATTTTGGTTTTGAGAAAACATTTTTTATAACCTTTCACAAAGATTACATTTAAGTAATGATAACTCAAAATTATTTTTAAAAATAGACTCATGGGAAAGGCATAGGTCATGGCACTATTTGTTTAGTTCCCCAGCGGAGTCGCCAAAAAATGTTGGCTAGATTTTATGCTTGGCTACACACAAAAACCTAGGAAGTCATGGGATGAATCCCCTTCATTTAACGGTGAGTCTCCCATGTAAAATATTTATTTATTCTAACTACTTATGTGCAAACTAAAATTTATTTTTGAGGTGTTACTTTAATTACAAATCTCGTGAACCATAGCTAAACAACTCTGCAACAAGCAACCGTGTTTGGGAAAGTTGTAACGAAATAGAAGAGGAAAGGAAATGTAGAATAATAGCAAGTGAGGAAAAGAAATGTACTTCATAACAAGTAGATCACAGAGCTTATTATAGCCGTACAAAATAAATAAACATTTAATAGATTTCCACAATTTTCACAAATGAAAATAAATGCATTCAAATTTAAATTCAAGATAACACAAAGTTTACCATAAATTTCTTCAAGAACACACAACAAGACTTGTTAGACACAAAGTTCCACAAAAAATCTTCCTTCTTCTTATTCAAGTCCATCCATTTTACAAAATGAACATAAGAGAATTCAACACAAAGTTTGAAATCTCAATGCATAAAGTACAATAGTTGATTGCCAAAAAAATTTGATCCTTTGGCCCATAGGCTTCTCTCTCTATTTATAGAGTCTAGAGAAGGAAAATACAAATAGGAGACATTAATTAGATTTCCACATGTGCCTAGCTACAAAACTGCAAGAAGTTGAGAATTTTTCTCCCTGAATTTCTCTTTTCTTGGCATGCATGATATTCGAATGTTTTATAATCAACTACCTTTCCATGCCACCTTTTTATAGTAATTGAATTTTTCAAAATAACTTGAAGTAATGGATTTTAACCAAATTACTTAAGTCTTCTTTCTTGATTACTTAAATACAACATCAGGAAATAAAAGAGAAGAAGAAGAAGAGAAGAAGAAGAAGAAGAAGAAGTTATTCCAATTAAAGAACTAAGTTTCAGTCTGACTTTTCTCCTTCAGTCATCAATTTTCTCCTAGTCATCATCATTACTTTTCTCCTCAATCCTCCTCCTTGTTTTTCTCCGGTATATAACATGTTGATCCAGCATATATTGAATATTACTTTTTCATTAGCTTTAGCAATAGATTGCATTTTTGTTTCATATCTGAGTAGTTCCTTTTCTAAGATGTTGCTAAAGCCTCTTACTTTTATTAGGTGTGCCCCAAGATTCTTAACATCTTGGTGAAGCTTTTCCAATTTCTCCATTGAATCAGAAGTGAAAGGAGTGGTGGATTTATCCATTTCTTTCTTGAGGAGTTGAAGAAATTATTCCACAGTACTTGGTGGCTTAGCTAGTGTGTATCTTGTGATGAAATAGATACAATCATCTAGATTATCTAGAATTTCTTCTACCTCTTCTTCTAGCACCTTCATTTCTTCCATCATTCTTCTGAGTAGCTTGGTGTGAAAAGAAAGAGTCATCTCTTCTTGCTTACCATTTTTTACTGATCCATCTGGCACAATTTGTTCTTCAATCAACACCTTCTCTGGCAATGAATTTATTTTCTCAAGATTCTCCAACTGTAGTTCAACAATCCCACATTCATTGTCTATTTCCAATTTCAAACTCTTCAACTGATCAAACCTACCTTGGAAATCTCTCAATCCAACTAGCACTTCTGAATATTTTTCATTTTCCTTGTCATTTATTAGTTTAATCCACTCATCCACAGCTTTAGCTTTATCTATTGTTTCTTCCACTTCTGTGATGATTTGAGGATTAAGCATCTCTTCTGATATCATAGGATGAAAAGAATAATTGGAAAATTTTGCAATAATTTCACACACTTTGAAAACTTGATCATTCAATTTGGCCTTCAGCCTTCTCTTTATCAACTTGAGAAAAAGTGTATCAATTAAATTTTGAGTGTTCTGCTTCAGCCCTTCAGTAGTCACTTCTCATAGAGGCACTCTTGTCACAGTTATATCCTCTTTAGTTAATTCTCCTTTTTTCTTTCCTACTGCTGGAGTGGATACTTTAGAAAATTTCTGTCCCTGATGATTCAATTATTAGCTTAGAAGTTACCTTAGTAGCTTTGGATTTCTTCCCTCTTTTATCAAGACTTTAAGTAATTGTAGATCCATTTCTTCTAGATTTATTATTTCCTTGGTGTTTGGAACTGTTTGTAATGCCAACCATGATGAGAAGTCTTTCCTTGAATAATTTGGAGTACTCGAATGAACTACCATCTCTTGACTGATCACAGCTACAATAGGATTTACAACTATTTCTTGTTGTGTTTCAGCTGTAGTACCTTGTGATAACACTTTTTCTAACTCTTCCATTTTGTGAGTTATCAACTGATTTTCAATTTCTTTCTCCTCAATAGTCTTACTGCTTGAATCCAATTCATATTCTTTCTCTTTCTCTACTTCTCTTCATGCACCTGGGACTCTTGTTCAACCTCCACATGAGTTTTTTCTTCTTTTCTTTCCCAATTTCCCCTTCTTCCATACCCTCCATTTCTATAGCAACTACTTTAGCTTCTCCCTTCTCTTGTGTTTGTGAAACTTCATGAGGTGAAGGGTTATCCAAGGCAACATCATGTCCCTCCTCATGTTGAGTGATAGACTGATCATCTGATGATGGAGGAGGAGGATTTCTTGGTGGAGAGAAAGGAGGAGGATTGGGTGGTGGAGTGTCTACCCTTATGGAGGGAAGAATGAATGAAGCAACCTTCAAGGGTGGTATGCTAAATTCCACTTGTGTAGTAGGAATTTCAATGGAAGGAACAACAAAGGATGAAGAAACAACCTATGTTGATGACTAAAAAGCTTCATTAGTAGTGACTTTAGGAGTTGATGCTTGTTTGGTCAATCTCCCTCACTGTTCTGGGCTTCTTGGTTGTTGGTGACCTCTTTGGTCCTTTTCTACTCTCACTCGGTCCTTCCTTCCTTTTGGTGCTCTTTTGACTCATTTGTTTCATTACAGATTCCTCTAGAAAATAACCTTTTTCAAGGAGCCAATTTGAAGTGTAAACAAGGACCCTTGATGTTCTTTCTTAAAATTTCTTAACCTTATTCCTCATGGATGGGAGTGGAGCATTATATCCTCCCATTTGATTATAAGAATCATAAATTACATTCCCATCATCATGGATATTTTTAGGAATTTTTTCTAGGCCAAAACTAATAATCTGTTGGACTGTCATCATGTTATAGTCTCTTCTTCTAACTTCAAATTCATCCCTGCAATCAATCCAAAAATATTCAAGTGCTAGGAGGTGCATATAGTCTAAGTGACTGTCTTTTGTTCCATATTACTGAAGTCAAAATTTGTCTTGGCTTCATAGTAATCTTGTTCATAATGATGGAACATCTCTTTCAAAATATTCCTAGCCTTATGAATGCTAGCACAATGATAATTACCAATGATGATTGGGAAGCTAACAACTACTCTATGAATTTTTGATTGTAGGTCATGTAGTTCCACCAATTTCCTACATAGTTCCATCAGTATCCACTTATCATTAGGGTATCTAGGGAGTTTACATGGTTTTCCTGAGAAACCACAAACCCTAAGATAAGTGAAATTGGAGAAGTGAATGAAGATGCACCCATACTGGGAAACTATGTCCCATGATGCATTGGTCACCCTTTTTTTCTTTATCTCAGTATTGAGCTTGCAAATGAGTTCATAAAATAAAAATACATTCACCTTCATGTACTTAAAATACTCAAATAACACCAACTATGGATAGTATTCATAGATAGGATTTGAAGCCAAGATCCCTTTACTACAAAACCTAGTGAAAGTCCCATTTTCTACTGTAGCATATACAAAATAAGAGTTCATCTTAAAATTGAAATACTGTTTAACTCCTCTTAGCTAACGATCAATATTATCGCTTATGATTTCAGCCCAGTTGATCAATGCATTGGTTTATTGGCCTCAATTGTTCTGATGAAATAATACATCCATGTGGAGAAATATTTGGCATTTTTCTCTCCATTGATCCTACATAACAACTAAGTTATGTCATCAGCCTTCTTGAAAGATCTGATCTTATAATGGTTTTGGGAAACCTGGATGGCTACTTTCTTTCCTTCAAGTAGTTCAAATCATGATTCTAATACAGTCACTGTTGGGTTATCCTCCCATTTTTTAATATCCTTTTCCATGTTCACATCAACACTTTTCCTTTTGTGGGTATCTTCAAGAAATAATTGAAAAATTGAGTATCAAGTCTCACCACTAGATTTCTTGATGTATCTTTTACTGACCTTGTTAGAGTATCACAAAACTTGACACATTCCAAAAAAAACTCAGGTAATTGAGCAGTGCTAGGGAATGTAGTTGCTTGTATTAATCCATTGTTGGTCAAGGCCTGCATTAAAGGTGTCTACCTTACTGCTTTAGATCTTTCTATAAGTTCTAGTTATAGATACATGCCCCATGTCTGTGTCACTGATTTCAGCAAGCTTAGATACAACACAAGATTCAACTGGATAACCCTTATATTCATACTTCATCTTATCTCCTTGTGTTTCACTGACTGACCTAGATTTAGATTTTCCTTTCCTTTTTCTAGCCTTTGAGGTTTCTTCAACTACAAGATTGGGATCCTCCTGGATAATGGAAACCTCTTCTACTTTTGGTGACTTTTCCTCTTGATTTTCTCTTGTCTCAGACATTTGCAGTGCTTCCTTCAAGTAACAATGTATACCACCTACTGAGATGTTAGTAATTATCCTATGCTTAAGATGCATATTTCAAGTCATATTATTGATCTCTTACATGTAACTTCAAGTCTAAGAGCATACCCAGTTCTTATCTTAACATGAAAGTATTTTAGTCTTTAAGCAATAAGACAACTTGTTTTCATCAATGAAGTGTGGGTTTACAGGAGGCATTTGCTTGAAGTTTTGAGTAAGTAGGAGTGGTTTGGTTCCACACAAAGAAGGTAAGAAGTAAAGTATCTTGAAATCACCGCTAAAACATGAGTAAGTAATGGTTATCATTGAAAACCCACAAAGCACAAGTATTAAGTAATAGGGGTTAATTTAGCACACAACATAGTGGAAGTAATGAGTATTTGAAAGTGTGCAAAGTAATGGGAAGTAATGAGTAGTCACAAAACCCATGGGGAAGTATGAGGGTAAGAAACTGCCATGGAATAAGTCTTGAAATATAGGTTTGAAACCACAATGCACATGGTAGTATAAGGGATTCAAGTTTCTTGAATGAATGGGAGAGTAAAAGTATTTGGAAACCCACAAGATTAGGTTTGAGTTATGCAGGGTCAATTCCTGTAAAGAGGAGGAAGCAAAATGGTTTAGTTTTCCCGATAAGCTAGGGAAAAACCAGGGTTATTTCACATGAATAAATTTGGGCATTTTGGCACAAAACAACCATTGAACATAACTAATTCCATTCAACCCTAAACCTTTCAAAAAACAAACCTAGTTCCCAAATGATTTATTGAAAAACAGATCAACAGAAAGGAGAAATAACTCAAACAATAGGAAAGGAAAATGAAATTTGAAAACCTATGAAAAAGAAGGAAAAAATTGAAATGAAAGAAGGGGAACAAAGAACATACCTTTCCTGCAAATGGGTCAAGGTTGAATTGCTCGAAAATTTCTCTAGATTCAGCTAATCACGAAATTCTTTGGGTTCGCAGGGAGAATTACTTCACTTGAGTGATTAGGATGCATGAAAATTACGTGGAATTAGTTTTTTAAATAATCCACCTTATTAAATATGTACGGTATGAATTCCATGTCATTATTGGATATAGAGCAGGTTTAGCGGATGTCTTAGCTTGTTTTTAGCTTATGAAGTAATGAGTAGTTGCAAACCCGATAAGGTCATGAAGTGAGGAGTAATGTGGGTTTTGGGTTAGCTTAGCTTAACTACTTATCTTTTCTTTGAGGAGTAAAGTAGTTTGAAAAACTGAGTAAGTAATGTTCTTTGTTCACAGGGTTTTGCTTTAGCTTTACTTGACCTATTATTGTGAAGCAAACAAAGTAGGTAAAAAATACCGATATACTAAGTGCCTTAGTTTTGTGGGTTTAAACAACTGCTTAACTTAGCTAATTTCATAAGTAAATTCATGTCATTTTAGCACAAAGAAGGAAGTAAAGTTGCATATGAGTTTAATGCAAAGAAATAATGGGTATAAGTTAGGTTTGGGGGTTAACCAACTGCCTTGATCTTAGCTCTTTTTTAAGAAGTAAAGTAATTAAGAAAACCCACAACATGTGAGGCAGTGTAAATCGTGTTTGGTGGATAAATTTACTTCAAAACATGAAGTAAAGTAACTTGAAAATGGAATTTGGGCAATTTTGGGCAAATGGATATTTATCCAACTACTTCTAAGTAACCTCTTGTATCCTTCTGAAGTATTCTATAGCAATCCTGTAATCCAAATGAGTTAAAGTAAGAAATAAAACAACCAATCCTTATACAAGGGGACACCAAAACTATACCAGAAGGAACTTTGGACTTTAATTGAGTTTCAATCTCTTTATTTGTAGCACATATGCCTCTCACTAGTGAAACACATAATTCATCTATATCCCTTATCAAGGATTCTAAATCTTCATCATATTACACCACTTGGGAGCCTTTGGTTTTCTGTTTCTTTGTAAGAGTGAAGAGGTGTTTAGAATTTTTGTTCCAAACTATGGCTTACTATGTTGAAATATTAGTTTTAGTTAGCATTTTCAAGGTTCCCATCCTTGGATTGAATTAAAATTTTACTAAGGGATCTTCTTGTGCCTCCAAATCTGGTTGTTCTTTATGGGCAATTATAGATTGCTCAACCCAATCTTTTCTCGCTTCATGTGAAATGGAGGGAGAAGATTGAGAGGGTTGCATTGGGGTTGTGTTAGATGAAATTTTATTTTACATAGTCTCCTCTTCTTCATCTGAATAAGTTAATGCATATGCCACCAAGTTTTGAGCTTCATTTGGCATGGGAAATACTTCTTGAAACTAAGATAGAGTTTCAATTAATGGAGAAAAGGGATCATAGGGATTTTCTGAAAGTTTTGAATAAAAATATTATTTTCTCTTTATAGCATCCTTTTTAATAGTTACTCTTAGAGGTGGAACCTCCCCAGTCTCCCTCATATTCTTCTTAATAAGGATATATTCTATTTGGGCAATCCATACCCATTCATGGACATCATTCATGTGTGCATAGGAGATATTTATCTTTCCTCTAAGTGACTGAAGGTTCTTGGAAACCCTTTTCATTTAGTCATATTACTTTAGAGGGTGTTGGTGAGATGGAATGAATTTTATGGGTGGATATAGATTTCAAATTAGGCCACCTATTAAATTTCTTGCATCCCACAATGACTAGGAGGTGGATGTGTTTTAAGATTCTTCTCTTTGCACTTTCCAAAAAAATTGTTCTAAATTTGATATGCCACCTCTTGTTCTACCAATTTTTCTAGCACATAATATAGAAACTTAAAAGGAGGTGTAAATATCTCCTTAATCATGATAACTATATATTCTAGATAGAAGAATACAACTCCCATTTTCCTTATGGAATTGAGGATGTCAACATATATTCTCAGTGTCCTCGTTTCATGTAATTTTTAGTAGAGAACAAGATACAAATAAGTGCATATATCTTGACTATGAGATCTAAACCGATGGCCATACAAGTTTGAATATAATTCATTTAGCTTCAAAGAACACAAAGGATGTTAGTTTTGGAAGAAATTTGAACAATTGATAACACCATAGACAATATCGAGAAGATAGGAAGCCATGTAAAATGATTTTTGATTGTCGAATGTTTTTTTCTTTGGCTCAATAAATTTAAAATGATCACTTTCCATAAGGAGGGAATCTTTCCTTCATCAATAATAAAATAAATTAAAGGGATCCAGGATACATCAACCTTAGAGATAAAAGAGTTTCCATATAACATGTTCATGAGGGTCATGCCAATATGGACTCCTGGTTTAAACCTTTTAATAAAGATATTTCTCATATAAGAATCATTAATATTATCTAATGGGTCAATGACCCAACTCTGTAAAAAAATATTATTCTCCTTGCACCCATATAAGACTCGACTATATCTGTATTATACAAGGTGTCCAGATCTAGAAGTTTATAATAATGTTATTATGCATGCGCAACATAAAAACCTATTCTTATTTTCCATGATTTAGAAATAAGGTCCACTCCTTGGAATTAGAAATAATTATATAGGAAGTGATCAGTTATAAAAATGGAAGCACCTCTGGTTTAGCCAAAATTAAATGGAGACCACTTCTTTCCTTCGTTTAAACCAATATTAAAAATACTTAGTGCTTCATCGGCGTACCCTTGGCTCAATAATAAATAAATGGATCACTTTTATCCTCCCTAATTGAAGGAATAGCTTTTGATTCTTTCTTTTTTTTGGCTCAAAATTAAAATGATTACTTTCCTAGGAGGGATCTTTCCTTCATCAATATACAATAAATTAAACATCCAGGATAGAATAACCTTAGAGATAAAAGAGTTTCCATATAACATGTTTCTGAGGGTCATGCCAATATGGACTCCTGGTTTTAAACCTTTTAATAAAGATATTTCTCATATAAGAATCATTAATATTATCTAATGGGTCAATGACCCAACTCTGTAAAAAAATATTATTTCTCCTTGCACCCATATAAGACTCGACTATATCTGTATTATACAAGGTGTCCAGATCTAGAAGTTTATAATAATGTTATTATGCATGCGCAACATAAAAACCTATTCTTATTTTCCATGATTTAGAAATAAGGTCCACTCCTTGGAATTAGAAATAATTATATAGGAAGTGATCAGTTATAAAAATGGAAGCACCTCTGGTTTAGCCAAAATTAAATGGAGACCACTTCTTTTTATTTTCTTTATATCTCAAGACCTTAGTGCTTGATCTATCGATGTACCCTTTTCATCTATGGCATCAACATCAAGAATTTCATCCTATACTGTAGAAAAAATAGTTGAGTAATGCTAAAATTCATGATATAACTCTGGTGTAGTCATAATAATATAAATAAGCATCTACAGTCAACATTTCCTGGTCTCCCAACATGTTGAAAAATTACAGGTCCACGAACATTGCATATATCATGAACATAAATAGTTACTGAGATAAATGATGTACTTAAATTTATGGAAACATTGATATGCCTATTATTCTAAATATTTGTTAGATTAAAAATAATTGTCAAATAAATGAAAGAAGTGTTGATCATAATGGTCTCTAGGGTTAGCCATACCTAAATATTTAGAGCTTAACAGCTACTAGGCATCATTCACAGACCTAATATTAATGCAATGAGAAAAATGTGGTAGTACATGCACCACTAAGTGGTCAAGATATACATAGTTTTGATCCTATTTGTTTATTAGGCATCACTCATAGTAAAAATATTAATGTAATGAGAAAATTCCATCAATGCATGCACTATTAAGGATTCAAGACGTACGTATTTTTTATCATAGTAGTAGCAAATTTTAGCCAAAATAAAATATTTTGAGATTGGTCATATCTAGGCATTATTCATAAGATAATTATTATTAGAATGAAAAAACTTACACCAATACTTACACTAGTGATGGGTCAACACATGCATAGCGTTGATCCTAGCAGTCACTAAGTTCAGTCACAATGAATTATTTAGAGCTTGGTTATATCTAGGATTTATTTAAAGGGAAAATATTATTGCAATGAGCATAATAACACCAATATTTTCACTACTAAGGGGTACATACATAAGTATTTTTATCCTAGTTGTCACTAGGGTCAGATGTAACATATTTTTTAGAGCTTAGTGGTGGATAGGAATCATTAACAACTAAATGCATAATTCTTATCATATCTATTACTACGATCATCCATAACGATATATCTATAACTTAGCAGTTGCTAGGCATCATTAACATGAATTATTAATGCATTAACAAGAAAAATTCAGCAATACATGCATTATCAAGGGGTAAAGAAATACATGTTTTTATTCCTATTGGTTGCTAAGGTAAGCTACAAAAAATATATATAAATCTTAGTGGTCAATAAGATCATCCTCAATAAAATATTTTGAACTTAGTGTTAGCTAAACATCATTCAATGAACGTCTATTATTAAACTGAGAAAATAGTTGTAATACATGTTTTGTTGGCTAGATTTTATGCACAACTTAGAACCTAGGAATTCATGAGATAATGATCAATAGGGATCTAAAAAACACACCAATTCATCAGTTCCATCAACACCAAGAAGGAAAATTGAATAAAGTGAAGAAAAATGAGGAAAAGGAGGTTCTATTAGCTTTTTAACAAAACCGCCACATTGCGTAGAGTGGCATTTGCAGAACTACCACCCAACCTCGAAGGTAGTCCTGTAACCACCACTCAGATAGGATGGAGGTCCTAAAACTACCGGTCTGCACGGGGCAGAGGTCCTGACACTTTTTATGGAAAAATTAAAATCAAGAACGAATGGTTCCAAAATTTGGAGAGATGGTTGTTTCTTTTCCCTTTCATGCCCTTTCACATCCTCTAGTGCATAGGAGGACATGAGAAGTCCTATAAATGCATGAAATGAGAAAGTGAATTCCTCATTCAGATATTCAAAGAGATCAAAGGAGAAAAGGTTTAAGTTTAATGAGATCAAGTGAGAAAGAACTTCAATTTTGGAGTGGAATTGTACGAGCAAGGGTAGTAGAAACAAAGCAAACAAGCATAGGAAGGGAGAGGTTTACATTTTTGTCTCCATTTTTCACTTCTTGTAATCTATAATTATCTATAATTAAATAATAAAAGTGGGAATAAATATTTTTTTTCCCTTCCCAACTAGTTTTCCTCTATTGGAGGTTTCCAGGATAAAATTGTTGGTGTTTGGAGTTTGAATTATTTCATATTCTCTGTAATTTCCTTTATATAGCACTAGATAATTACTCACTAAGCTCTAATCTTCAATTAATATTTCATTTTCTAAAGTTGAAAGTAGAAAAACATAATTGTGTGATTTCGTAGAGTTCCAAAGTAGAAGTTTACAAATCATTTTGGTATCAGAGTTGGTTATATATCTAGGACTATGGAATTCAATTATTTGTTTTGATTTGTATGAAAGTGACAAGGTCCAAAGGCAAAGTAGTTTTACCTTACGAGCCAGATATCTATACAAAGAAGTGGAAATAGAGAATTTGAGCTCAAATTGAGGAAGAGAACTTGGTCCGTAGAGTCAAAATTCTAGAGACCATGATGGATAGGTTGCATAGAAAATAAGAAGAGATTTCAAATATGCAAAAGATGGATTTGGTCAAGCAAGACTCTATGGACTCAGTGGTTTGAGAATTAGCTGAAAAATTTGGTATCAGAAAGATCCATGAAGAGGAAGAATGGGAAGATCATGAATAAGAGACACCAATTGCAAGAGAGAAGGTAAAATCTGCTCATACACATTTTAAAGTTGAAAAGAAAGTGGAAATAGAGAAATTTGAAGGAAAAGTAGATGTATAATTGTTTGATAAGTGGCTAAAATAGTTGGAAGTATATTTTAGTGTGCATAATGTTACTGAGGCACAAAGGTTTCACGTCTCAAAATGGAAGTTCATGCTTTGGTTTGGTGGGAAACCCATTTAGCCACTTCTAAGAAGAATAAATGTCATATTGTCAGTACTTTGAAAGGTTTTAAAGAATTTATTAGAGCTAACTTCTATCCTATTGGCCATAAGACTAACATGATGATTAAGTGGTAGTACTTTAGACAGGGCAGTGGTCAAAGCATGTAATACTACACTACAAAATTTTAGAGACATGCCATGTTGCTTAATATGGACTTGGAGGATGAACATTATGACCAAGTATTTGGGAGGACTTCACACTCACCTTCAAAGGAAGGTAATCTCCATGAATCCCAAGGATCTCAACAAATCTTGTATACAAACATACTGCATTGATGATGAGAAGAAGTAAGGAGAGATAGAGCCAAATGGAGACTAGTTAATAAAACAATAAGAAAAAGAACAAGGGAAGACAAGTATCAGAGGTAAATGGAAAGGTAAACATGTCACTAATACTTTGCATACTTGTAAAGATCCTAAGAATTTTTTTAATAATTGGGATATAAATGGACATATTGATGCCACATGTTTGAATTTCCATCCGGAATTACACCAAAAGCATGGAACCAAGGATTCCAAGAAATCCATGGCCACTTTGAATACATAAGGAGAGGTGGAGATTGAGGATGATTCGGATGTAGAAGAAAGGCTAGGATGCATGACCAATAACATGTATGGGGGATCAAAATAAGAAGAGATGAGTAAGCTTTTTCAAATTAGAATCCAAATCAAGAAGAATAAGGTAAACGCTTAATTAGATTTTGTTTCTCAGTCAAATCTAGTTTCTGATGCGGTTGTAGAAAGACTTTGCCTAGAGAATTATGTGTATCCACATCCATACCCATTGGGATGGGTGAAGAGGGGTGTAGAAATACAAGTTACAAGAAAGTGTAATTTTTAGTTTGGGATTAATACCTAATATATTGATATATTAGAGGTTGATATCATTCCACTTGGTGCATTTGACGTTGTCTTTGGAAGTCCTTACTTGTATGTCAGGGATGTGGTGTTCACATGGAGGGATAACTGGTATAGATGGGTCAAGAAAATATTCAGTTTCAACATCTGGGCACACTAAAGAAAATAAAAAATTCTATGGTAAGTGCAAAACAAACACCAAGACTTAGATAGGAAAATCATCAGTTTTATTTACTTTCATTGGAAGGAAAGTGAAATTTACTTAAGAGCATGGATATTTTGGATAGCACTTGTCACTGTTTGTAGAAGAAGCCACCATAATAACTACTCATTCAAGGAGCAAAATGAATCTGCTATGCAGTCACCCTATCTACCTACGGATTCACTAGACCTGACCGTGGGGTAGCAAGGAGAAGAGGATATACAAGGAACAATGGTGACTATAGTAATAACATACACGAAGATGATTCATCCAATCCATATCAAGAGACAAAGATAAGTAATAAGGACTAAACCACTATAGTATGGGACCTTCACCATACTCAAGCATATTGGAAAAGGAACATTCAGGCCATACTTCATGTAGATGCACACGATATCAAGTTACAAGAGATCACACCTAATCAATCCATCTATGCATGAAAAAGAAGGAAACATACAAAATCTTCCTTAAAAATAGGATTATACTCAAGGCAACTCAGAGGAGGATGAAGCATTGGAAAAAAAACCAGAGATCCACAAGAGTCTTGGCAGGTTGGACGAGAGAAGATACTAAGGTAGACCCAATGGTACTCAAAGGAGCAAGAGAGGGATTTGATTCCTCTATCACACCTTTACTAATATTTCTTCTGAGACCAAAATCCCCCTAAGAAAGGGATGTATGATCCATGGGGATCTAGAAAAACACACCACTTCATTCAATTTCATCAATACCAAGAAGGAGAATTGAATAAAGTGAAGAAAAATGAGGAAAAGGAGGTTCTATCAACTTTTTAAAAGAACTACTGCTCTGCGCAGAGCTGTGGTTACAGAACCACCACCCAACTTGGGTGGCATTCCTATAAACCACCTCCTAGATAGGGTGGTGGTTCTGAAACCACTAGTTTGCACAGGGGGAAGGTCCCGACACTTTTGATAGAAAAAATAAAATCATGAACGAACAGTTCCAAAATTCGAAGAGATGGTTGTGTATCTTCCCTTTCATCCCCTTTCACATCCTCTAATGCATGGGATGACATAGGAAGGCCTATAAATGCATGAAAGGAGCATGATAATTCATCATTCAGAGATCCAAAGAGATCAAAAGAGCAAAGGTTTGAGTTTAATGAGAGAAAGTGAGCAGATCTTTAGTGCTGGAGTGGAATTGTAGGAGCAAGGTGTGGAAATAGAGGAAACAATCATAGGAAGGGAGAGGTTTATATTGTTGTCTCCATTTTCTACTTATTATAATTTGTAATTTTCTATAATTGATTAATAAAAGTGGGAATAAAGATTGCTTTTCCCTTCTTGACTAGTTTTCCTCCATTGGAGGTTTCCAGAAAAAAATTGTTGGTGTTTAGAGTTTGAATTCTTTCCTATTCTCTACAATTTTCTTTCTATTGCACTAGATAATCATTCACTAAGCTCTAATCTTCAATCAATTTGTCATTTTCCAAATTTGAAAGTAGAACAACATAATTGTGTGATTTCGTAGAGTTCCAAAGTAGAAGTTTACGGATCAAATAAATCTCCTTTATTTAATGGTGAAGCTCCCATGTAAGATGTTTATCTATTTTATAGTGGTGAATCCTAATAACTAATTTTAGGTTTTTTTACTTTAATTAATACATATTGTGAACCACAGTTGAGAAATTTGGAAAAAAATAAACAACTATGATGGAATATTTTTATAGAAGTAGGAAAAAAAAAGTAAGGAAAGAAGAAAGGAAGATGTGTTGATTTAACCAATAGCTATCAAAGTTGGTCTCATCCAAAAAAAATAAATATATAAAGAAAAATCACAACATTAAGTAGTAAGGGAAAGAAATATCTACTAACCTAGATCTAAGATAACCCAAAGTTCATCCAAAACCTCAAATAGAAGTGATAAAAAAAGCACCATAGACACAAATTTCTACACAAATCTACCTTTTATTTGATCCCCTAGCTTTCACATCAAAGGATCTAGCCCAAAGTCTGAAAAATAAAGAATTTTCTGCTAAACAAATTCTAATGAACAAGTTGTGATCCTTTAACCCATACGATCTTCCCCTATTTATAGTGCATAGAAGGAAAATACAAATAGGAAACTTCAAATGAATTCCCACACGTGGAAGCTATAAAAAGGGAACAATTGGCAATCTTCCCTTTTAAAATTCCTCTTTGCATGACATACATGATTTACAAATGAAGACTAAATCAATGCCTTGCATGTCTGCCACTTATTCTTAATTAAAGGAAATTTTAAAACAACTTGAAGTAATGGTTTTTAACCAATTACTTAAGTGTTACAATTTTTTTCCGAGAAAATAAGAAGGAGAAGAAGAAATAAGAAATAAATAATTCTAGATGCAACACTTCATTCTTGACCTTGATCTATTAATTAATTTGCTAAAACGTTCCCCACGTATGCCTTATTAACTTCAAAAATCTTGGACATTATGTATTATTTGTTGAATAACCTTTGTAATCACACTTCACCTTTCCTGAATCTACGTTTGTTTGAGACTTCCCTTTTCCACCCTTGTCTGAAGCTTTTGCAGTTGTGAGAGATGGATCTATTTTTGTAGAAGTTACAATTGCTTCCCTTGATTCTGAAGATATCTCAAAGGTATTTTCCATTAACATCAGCTTAATTTTCACAAGTATGTGCACAAGTAAATTTTCTGGAAATAATTTAGAAAAACATTCAACTCATTCTCCTTTTATATTTTTATATTGGTAGCCATAAATTTTGGGAATTACTCCAGATGCAAGAAAAGAGAAGTGGGCTCAACTGAGGGATTACATACATTTATAGTGGCTGCGTTGATTTTTCCAGTCATGGAATGTTTTGCAAATAAATAAAATATGTTGTAAATGCACAATTTGGCTTGCAATTTTTTTCTTTTAATACTTACATGGATTTTGAAGAGAGAAGGTTGATTTTAAATTGGAAGACAAAGATTCTATAATCCACAATTTCCTTTTAATGAATTATCCTTTTAAAAAGTGCATGGAAAATAGAAGACTGGGTTGCCAAAATTCAGGACAACTTAAGTGAATTATACCTTTGCTAAAAAGCTACATGGATTTGGGGAAGACCAGATTTTGAATATTCACAAAAAAAAATTAAGTGACTTCAAAGACTTGTGTGAATTTTAGGAAGACTAGATGCTAGAAATTCATGACAAAATTTAAGTGACTTCAAAGACTTATGTGAATTTTAGGAAGAATGGATGCTGGAAATTCACAATTTGCAAATTAGAAGACAAGACTACAAAAATTCATGATTTCAGTTAATGACTTCTCTCTTCTAAAAGTTGCATTGAAATTAGAAGACTGGGCTTCTCTATTTCAAGACAAACATTTAAGTGAATTTTCCCCCATCAGGAATTGCATGGATTTTTGTAGTCAAGGATTAGTTTCAAAAGAAGATAAGACATAAGAAAACCGTGATTTGTACTTAAAATGACTTTGTATTGGATCCTTAAAATAATTGCACTAAAACTGGAGGAAGAGGATTTTTACAAAGAGAAGACTCAACATGGAAGAATCACGATTTTCTTAAGTGACTTCTACTTCCAAAAAACCATTACTTACACTTGGAAATATTCTTTTAAAAATGGTGTGGAAATTGAAGGAGGGAAGCAACTTGATTTTTTCAGACAAGAACCTCAAACACCATGATTTACACTAGAAGACTTGGCTTTGATCCTTAAGAAATTACCTGAGTGATTTTTCCCCTCGAATGACCCTCCTGAATGTTGGTTTTTCTTTGTTGGCCATGGCTGCTCTGGAAAAGGAAGAAAAACTCTTCCAGATCCATAATCTATTTAATTATTCAACCTGGATTAAACCCTCAAATAAGGAAAAAATCCTGAGCTTTCCTCTTGTTTGATTTGATTACCTTCAAATACAAGATTTGATAGACAAATTTTTCAGAAATTAAAAACACTGGATAGCTTTTCAAAACCACAGGCCCAGAAAAATATATGGCAGAAAGAAAGAAAAGAATATACTACAGGTATTTCCAAGTGAAAAATGGAGAAAGACCAAAAACCAAAAAACAAAAATAAATAAATAGAAACAGAATACCCAAAAGAATTTGCAGGAAATTACTTGAGAATAATTCTCCAATTATCTAGTTTGAAAAACTCTTCCACAAGTGAATGATCTATAGTAATAATAATGGGGCGAAGTGACTTATATAACTCAAATTCTCAATTTTATCTCAATCTATTTTTAAAAGAACTTTACTTTATTTTATTTTTAAAAATAAATAAAATGCTTTTATAAAATTAGACTAAGTTTGGGAAGGGAATTTAGTGAGCTTCATCATGTGGGTATTTAGTGATCATGGCTTTATAAATTCCTAGGGACACTTTTGAGAAATGTGAGTAACTGTAGGAAAACCAAAACATAGAAACATGACCCTTCACTTAAAAAGATCGAAACAAATAAAAAGGAGTAGTCCCGTATTTTAGGGTGAAATCCTAGGGACACCATGTTTTCTTAAGGGGTCGACCTTTACTTAGAACTGATTAGTTTTTTGTAGGGATGTGTGTACTTCTCTTTAATTATTTGGAATTATACTATATTTGTACTACATACCCTCAAGAGGGACCAATCCTTATGTAGTTATCATAATATATATTTCAAGTTATTGACAAAAATATATAAATTGCACATTTTATTTAGAAGATATTTACTTTGTATACATACGTCTTTTTCTTGGTATTTTAGGTGATCTTGAATTATAACTCCTATGTGACCATTAGAATTTTAAAACTAGAGAAATTGTAAAGAAAAGAAAACCTCTTTGACCATGTTACTATTTGCATCAATTTATCCATATAATACATGATATAATGAGTTTAAATATAATGAAAACACTCTTGCTAGTGTGATTATGAAGATATAGACATTGAACCATATGTATAATCTCCATGGTCATTAAATATCACAATTTCCATATGCTTCCACCCACCAAAGTAATTTCAATAATCAATTTATAATGAAATGTCTAGAGAAACCTTCCGATAGTGGTCCTAAAATTAACTTTAGTTCAATTGTATACAAAAGCATTAAATGAATAATAGCCTTTTCTGAAAAAAAAAATATTTTCCTTCACCTTTTCAACAACACCCATTTTGTTCGCTTCAAGCAATCATTGTTTGTCCATGTCAATTATTTTAAGAAACAATTCTCAGCCCTCTTGCGAAAAAATGCCCATAACATGTTTGTGCATTTCTTGCAAGCACGGTATACACTTATTTCACAAATCATTTAAGGAACATCAGATTGAATAAAAAACAATGCCAAAACATTTGAATTGAGAATTTTTTGTTAAAATGCGTGAAATAATATGGTATTATGGACAGAGTTGACTATCAGAAGGGCACAAATTTAGTTTTGTTGAAAAGGCTATAAAAACTTCTACTTTTACATAAATATCTTGGAAGGGATAAAGGTGAGAGTGAAAATTTTTTGGACACAACAGAGATAAAATGGGTCTTGTTTTGCATCATTTTTCCCAAAGAATGTTCTCGCAAAATTTCAAATGTCTGATCTTGGTGGTTTCCAAGTAATCAATTATTGTTTAACATGAAAATATTAATGCAATGAGCTATGTATGACAATACATGCACTATTCGAGGGGGTCAATGACATACTTATACTTTTTTTCTTGAGCAGTCAACCTAAGATGAGATACGTTAAATGAAATATTTATAGAGCTTAGTGGTCACTAGGTCAAAACATACATACTTTTGTTCCTAACAGTCGCTAAGAGTGCATCATTAATAGTAAAATTATTAATGCAATGAGAAAAATACAGAAATACATGCACTCTTGAGGGGTCAAGACATACGTTGTTTTGATCCTAGCGGTAGTTAGGGTCAACTACAATGAAATATTTTGAGCTTAGTGGTTGTTAGGCATCATTACCAGGAAAAATATCAATGCAATGAGAAAAGAGTGGAAAAACATGCACTATAGAGGGGTTAAGGCATAAGAATTTATGTTCCTAGTGGTCTCCAAGGTCAGCCACAACTAAATATTTAAAGCTTAGTGGTCATTAGGCATCATTACCAGGAAAAATATTAATGCAATGAGAAAAGTGTGGCAATACATGCACTATAGAGGGGTCAAGGCATACAAATTTTATATTCCTAGTGGTCACTAAGGTTAGCCACAACAAAATATTTAAAGCTTAGTGGTCACTATGATCATCCTCGATAAAATATGTTGAACTTAGTGTTCACTAGGCATCATTCACTGGACATCTATTATTGAACTGAGAAAAGAGTTGCATTACATGTTTTCTTCAGGGGTCAAGCTTTACTTAGCTCTAATTAGTTTGTTACATGGATGTGTATACCTCTCTTTACTTATTTATAATTATACTATATTGGCTGGACTATCCCTGGTGGAGCCAAGTGCTACACTACATACCTCTGAGAGGGATCAAGCCTTATATAGTTCTCATAATATTTATTATAATTTATTGAAAGGAATATATAAATTACACATTTTAATGATAAATGAAATCTCAAAATCCATGGTGGTCTATAATTAGTCGGTAAATGAAGTCTCAAAGGCCATGGTATAATGAATATAAATATAATGACCACACTCTTTTTAGTGTTAGTATGAACATACAAACTCTGAACCCTATGTATAATCTCCCTTGTCATTAAATATCATAATTTCCCAAGATATCACATCTCCCTATTTCCATATGCTTCCACCTACCACTGAAAACAAACAAGGAATAAATTCCCTTATCTCACTTACCTCAATCTACATGCAAAAGTAATGGTCATCTGTTGGCTCTTATCAAGATCTATAGTAAAAAAAATTCCTCACATTTATTAAAGTTAGATTAAGAAAGAAAAGCCTTATCATCTTATAATTTTTAGTGTCAATATATCATTAGCTTATTTAACTAAAACAATTAGAGCCTGTAATTTTAATCTATAATTGCTAGAATTGTCTTTCCAAGACTATCAAGTAAGTGAAACATTATTCAAAATCTTGTTTATCTTGCATTCTCAAATTATAGGTTTTATAGTTCCCCAATTCACTATTTTTCAAGGAGGAACCTACATAGACAGAACCCTATGTATTTTTTCCTTAGATGTCACATATGTGTTTTTATAAAATTGAATTTCCAAAAATTTCCTTATGCAAGAAAACAATTACTATAAACAAGCAAAAAAAATACTTGTGTTACTACTATTATTTCATCTTCTAATAGTTATCATCACTATTTCATTGCTTTAGTTTAATTCATAACAAAATGTCTAGAGAAAAAATAGCCGATACAGTCCAAAATCCCTAAATGAATAAACAACCCTAACTAAACAAAATCTATTTTCCTAAGCCTTTTCAGCAACACCTAGTTTTTTCACTTTCAATAATCATTGTTGTCCATGTCATGTATTTTACAAAATCGTTTCTCAAGTCCTCTTGTGAAAAAAAATGACCATAACATGTTTTTGCATTTCTCGCAAGCACGGTACACACACATTTTGTAAATCATTTAAGGATTACCAAATTGAATGAAAAAATGATTTCAAACCCTATCAATTGAGAAGTGATTGTTAAAGACATGAAATAATATGGTATCATGGACATTATTGATTACTTGAAGCTCACAAAATAGGGTTTTTTGAAAAGGCTATGGAAAATTCTACATTTATAGATTTTAAAAATTTTAGAAGGGATAAAGGTGAGAATGCATACTGATTTCTATCACCTTGAAAAAATAAAATTGTGCTCATAATTTTTGAAATCAAACCATGATCAGATTTTCCAATGGATGATTAGCTTACATGATTTTTTCCCTTACGCCAATTTTCTCGCCAAAAGCTTCACAAATTTAAGTGTCCAGGAAATATACTAATAAATGACAATCTATAGTTACATGGAACCGACACTTCCAACCGCGACTTTCTTTGGTGCACGAATTACAAAAGACACACATATGAAATTATATTCCTTAAGATTTAATGGCTAATTAATGGTTATCAAAAAGTAAATACTTCAAATGGCGTACATATTTTGAATATCACACGAACTTCAAATACATTTTTTGGTTTAATGGCCAATTAATGTTGAGGGAACCACAATATTAACCATATATGCCACATGCCAATAGAGTTCAATTTTTAAGAGAATTGGTACAATCTATAAAATTACTTTGTCTTGTTTTGCATCATCTTCCCAATATTATAGTGGAATTGTATTGTGTAGGAGAATATTATCAATATTATAATAAAAAATAACATCGCGCTCATTGTTAATATTATCATCTATAAATTAAATAGTGAGTATATAAGTATTCCATACTTTGACTATACTACCAATGATATGTGGTTCAATTGATGTACACATATTAAATTATCATATTTTACTAAATAAAAACATACATGTTTACCGACATCATTTTAAAAGTTTTTTGGTTGCAAAAATAATAGCTTGGGATGTGTGTGTCAATGCTCTTGGTGGCACCCATGATGTTGATCATTGGAATTTTTCTGAAATAAAAAGAAGAATACAAAATAGAGAAGTATTAGCTAACTCCAAATGAATTATCTATCCCATGATATCCTTTTTTCTTACATAATATATACCATCTTTTAGAATGGATTGTATGATGCAATACTATATTACTATGGTTAAAAAAATTGTAATTTACCTGGGTAAAAAGACTTGCAACTTGAAGTTGTACATCCAATATTTTCTCCATTAGCTTTCTCTCTTGTTCCATTCTTTCACGCTCAAGTTGAAGTCTTCCTTGCTCAATTTATTTCATTGTCTTGACTGAATAGATGCATGTTATTTTCAATTATCTCTTCAAATCTCCATAAGAGTTTCTTTTTCTCTTTACACATTTTCATTCAATTCCATTTTTATTCAAAGGGGTTTCTTGGTTTACTCCTTCCAACATTTTCAATGTTGATAGAAGGGATTTCTGATTTCCCTTTCATGTCTTTTTTAGAAGTATAAGTTCTTATATTAACCCATTATTTTCATTAAAATTAAGACCAATAACCTTGGGTGTTTTACCATGTAATGTGATCCATATCTTCATAGAAACTCCATCTTAAATGTTTTCTCCCCGTTGTGTTTTCCAATTGTTTTTCCTTCTTGAGGGTTTTCTTAAGGGATTTCTTCAACCTGTTCATCTTGTATTTTCATTGCATCCTAGTGAATGTTTTTCTGTAAACTTGATTCAAAGCATCTGTTACTTTATCCCAATGTTTCTTTCTGAGATTTCCATGGTTTAAATCTTCATACACCTCTTCGAATTTTGAGATAAATTTTTCACAACATAAGGTTTTGGCCAAATATCTTCTTTGTATTCTTTCTTCAGCTCCTCATTTTTCTATCAATTGTCATATGCATGGATTATTGAAACTGTTTCTTCCATTTTTGAATCATCAATCATAAATAATATATGGAGTATTTATATCTATTTGTGAATGTGGAATGTAATGACCCAATTTTATTGGTGCCCCTTGTATTTTCTTGCAAATTTGAGACACTATTTCCATCAAAGTTCTACATGCAGAAGTCCTTTTCATGGCAGTTGCTTAGTTGTGTTGAAAAACCCTTATTGTCTTCAACGTTTCTTGGAGTGGATTTGAGACCTTGGGATTGGATATGTGAAAACAAGAAAAATGGTGATTTTTCCATGTCCTGCAAAATTATTAGTTACTATAAACATTCACAAATAAAACAATTTTCTTATTATATAGTTTATCCAAACTTCATTTTGTTTTTCATTTTTAATAATATATATACAACAATAGGTGTTGTGCTCTATTATTTCACAGAATCAAAAAATATGGAGAAACATTGAAAAATGGTTTATGGGTTACCTAATAAAAATGCAATATTTACATTCATTGTGAAATGGGTGTACAAAATGAAATTATTCAAAATAGAATAAAAATTATTTACCTCTTTTAATTTTCTATAAATTTGTTCTTCACCCATTTGTATATGTGCTCCCTATTTTGGTGTTGTCACCTTCCAAATGAGTATACACTTTTCCATTTTATTGCATTGAAATCAACATGTTGACAGAGTTTGCATGGATTAAAATTTAATATTGTACCACTTAACATTAAATATAGTACAAAAAAATAAAAAATACTTTCAAATGGAGGATTTTACATTATTTGGTTTAATGGCCAATTAATGTTGAGGGAACCACAATATTAATTAGCATTTGACCTTACAAAAAAGTGTAATTGGTATTGTAATGAATTAAGGTAAGAATTTTATAATTTAATTTTTAATGTATGAAAACTAAATTTGGACATTGTTTGAAACTTAAATTTGACATACATAAATTTAATTGAAATTTAGTCTTTAATATTGATAATTATTAATAATAAAATTGTAGAATGGGTTACTTCTACTCAATATTATAGACAATTATTAATAATAAACTTATATTGTTAAAAGACTATGTAAGATATAAAAACCTAAGAAATAATTAACACTCATAATTGAATCAAAGTATATAGCACCATAGTTAATCAAATAAAGACTAAACTTGAACTCTATACCATCAAATAAACATACCTATATAATTTAGAAAGTAAAATACAGTAAAAATTTACTTTAACACAATATTAATGGCCCTAAATATTTTCTAAACTTAAATTGGAGGACATTGAACTTTCCTTAGTGCGAGTAATAATTTTATAAATAGTTGTCTTCAAATTGGAGAGATTGCTTTTCCTTAGTGCGAGTAATAATTTTATAAATAGTTGTCTTCAATATTATTGTGTGTACGAGAAAAATTTAAGTCCCAATGGCCACTAGGATAGAAAATTTTGACTAGAATGGAAGGTCAAAATGTTAGTGATCACCCTTTGAAGTGATTGGTGATCCAAAATGAATTCCAAGTGCGAATTCTCACACTTAGACATATGAGTGATTGCACTAGAGATGTGTGAGTCCTCGACTTTCTCACACTACAAAGTGTGATCACTCACACATCGAAGTGTGAACATTCACACTTGGAATTGTAATCACTCACATTTTGAATTGTGATCACTAACATTTTCCCTACCATTCTAGTCAATATTCGAGGTATTGCGTGTAGGAGAAAACATTAAGTCCCAGTGGTTGCTATGCTAGATAAATTTTGAAATCCATACACTATGTTTTATGGATAAAAAGATACACAAAGTAGCGGGATTTAAGAGTCTAATAAATTGTTATGTGGTTAGGACCAATTATGGTCAAATAGGAGCCAAATTATCCATATGTTCAAGATTTAGATTAAATGAGGTTTCAAAGATGTTCATATAAGATGTATATTTTATCATTTTCTCATTAACATTGTTATTTCAATTCTCCATACTAAGGTTCAAGATTTAAGTGTCCTTGGTACTAATTTTCTTTTTTATTTGTGGATACAGTTGAAAATGAACTCTGTTTTTAAAGAAGGAGCACATGTTGATTTACTATCCAAAGGTGTGAAAGTTTTGGAGGGACTAGTTTATCCATTCAAAACTACACTCCATTGTAGAGAAATTGGGGTCTAACTTATTCGTTGTCACAAAAAGTATTGTATTCAATGGAAAAGTGAGTCTGTCATACATAATTGATGATTGTGAAACCTTGGAAATTTTTTGAAAACAAGGGATACTTTATCCCATGGGAAAGGAAGCAAATTATTAAGCATGTGATTTCAAAAGTTTCACATCTGGGGGGTGATGACATTCAAAACATCATTAGTAGTGACTTGTAGGATACATTTGATGAGGATGAGGGTTTAAATTCTAAGAATGATAGCCATTTTTTCACAACTCCTAAAGACAAGGATGATTTTCTACAACCTAAGTGGTGCTAAAACATAAGTGTCCTCGAAAGAAGGTGACATAGTTAAAGGGTTTATATCCATAGTTAAGAATAAGAACATGTGATTTTAGGAGTAGTGTTGGGACCCACATAGTTTGGATGTTTTTTTGGAGAATATTATAACTACATGCAATGATTGTTATCCAAGTCTATAACGCAGAGAAAAGTTTCCTAGTCAATAAAAAACCTAATGTATCTAGAAATAATAATCTTCACTTCATGTGAATGGAAATTATAAACTTCAAGAAACAACCACCACATCAAAACACTGACTTCAATTTGAAGTTCAAGGGGGTTTCCTACAAATTTGATACATTTTTGTTCAAAAGAACACAAATTTGTTGCAAAAGCAACAATTACAAATGTTTTGTGAAGGAGACATGGCACACTTAAAAAAATTAGATGGTAATACATTTGGGGTGTATATTAAAATTAATAAGTTCTTCTTACAAGGGTTTCTCCATATCAAAAGGATCTCTCATCCAATGGCCAGCCCACCAGTTGGACCATCTAGATGGTTCCATTATGGAAGTAAGGCTAAAATAAATTCTAAAAGAGTTTTGGTAAAAATGTGGAGTGCATTTGAAGATCCATTCCTCAATTGTATACCGAAATTCATATGAATCCTCCATATGCAATAGTAATGAAAACTTGATAAAGATACCTTACAACATTTGCAAACACCAAAAGGTAAATACTACTCCATCTAGTACACCAAAGGAAAGTGGTAAGTGCGTGGAAATGGGGGGCCAAAAAGTGAACACATTTTTCGATTTTAAGAAAAACATGAGAATGTTTTGGGAAAGAGTGAGTGAAATATGAATTTTTAGGTTTGGTAATCACCAAACCTATAACAAGAGCATGTTATATTGTGCTCGTGTTCCTATTTGTTAGGTGGTATATGTGGTTATGGGAGGGATATATTTATTAATCTTTATACTTTATTATTTCTTATACTTTAAATTTATTTCTCAAAGCTCCATCAGTCACGGTTTAGAAGATGGTTTTTCATATTCTAACCTAGTCAATACATAGCTAATTTTTAGGATTCTAGCATTTAGCCTAAAGTTTTTAGGGTTCAAATTCTATAATAGATGTCTATTTTGGGAAAGAATATATTCATTGTTTAGGTTTGGGGCCTTTTAGAAGTATTGGAGGTAGTTTTTGAATATTTAGAAAAGGTTTTCTCATTCAAGGAGAATCTCCTCATCATCATGTTTTTTAGGTGTAGGGAACAAACATTGTAATGGTGAAATCTAACTTCTCTAGATGATTTTGGGAGCCCCGTGAGGAGTTAGGAGGAAAATAATAGGAAATGGAAAGATATATGAATCCTATAAATGTTGGTAACATCTATTTTTTCTAAGACTTGAAGGTTTCATGAAGAATTTCAAAATAGTATAACTACCTCTTTTGGTTCCAGACAAAAATTTCCCTAAATTTGCAAGATCTAAAGAGATGGTCAACGCATGGTGATAAGTGAATATTTCTAAATTTTGATAAGTACATATTGGAATGGGTAATGTCATAAATAGACTATTTTCTACCATTGGTGAGGATCTCATGAGGATGAGACCAATTTTTGTGAGTTAAAAACACCTTCCTAACACCCTGGGTTATGTTTTTAAGCAATGAAACATCTAATATGAAATTGAACAATGGCAGGGGGGCCTATTATACTCTAGCATTGAAAATGATTTCATGAGACATTCTGAATCATTTCAAATCTTGGAGGCTCAAGGTCTACTCAAAGTGTGAAAATTTACACCCACGGGCCCACTTTTGTCCAACTCAAGAAAAAATTATTAAAATTGATAATTCGTTGTTTTAGGGAGGTCTTATAATGATCACGTTATTTCCCCATTTTCTAGAAAGAACCAAAGGGGATCAAAATAAGGATCAAACTCAAACAATTAGGGAACCATAGTCACAAGCTAAAGGTAGCTCACCATGTGGGTGGAAGAAGCTCGTGGTTGAGTTTGGATGAAACCGAGTAGCATTGACTAGGGAAATAAAGTAAGGCATGTTAACTGGATCAAGGCAAGCTATTGAAAGTTTAAGTCTAGTTTATCCATCCATGTTACTCATGTTGAGTATTTTTTCATTGATGTCAAAGGTAAAACATTAGTGTTGATATAAATATTGAGGTTTGAATATTATCTTAATATTCAATTTTACAACGTTAGTGTTCGTAAAATATTTATCCATGTCAAAATTAGTGTGATGTCAAAATTTGAATATTTTAATTTTCAACATCACAAAGGAATCCTATGACACATGGTAGGATGTGTAATGGATCATTTTTTAGTGAGGTACATTTAAAATGAAGTTTACTTAATGCATGATAAATGTTTGAATTAAAAACGGGAGTTATATTTGCATTAGTGATGAGTTATGACATGGAGGAGTTACAAATTGATTCTAAAATCATGGAGGAGTTACAGCATTGAAGTCAAAAAGAGAATATATCCTTATGGGGTGGATTTTTTCATTTATGGAACATTAAGGACGTGTAAGGGAAGTTGGTCATGTGTATTTATTGAAAAATATGAGTTACACTTGACCATGAAAAAGAATATTGCTATTTAGAGCAAATATTCATTATTTTTGTAACCACCAAGTGATGTGGATTCCTCATTCCAAATATGGCACATTTTTTTAAAGTAAATTTTCCCATGGTATGGGCACATGGTGTTAGGGAAACCAAAAGTGGTTTTTCCTCTCCTTCTTCCTATATAAACAAGTTTTGTGTGCACATTTTGGAGTGTGAAAAAGAGAATTTTTTTGAGTGATATGTATGTGAAGTTATTATTGTAAATATCTTAAGTGAGTATGAGTATGTGAGAGAGAAAATAAAGAAGGAGAAATATTTTTTATTTGTATTTCATATTTTTTGAAGTGGGTGCTTCGAATTGGGGATTGGTGTCTCCAGAAGTTGGTGCTTTGAATAATAGATTGCAAAGTCAATGGTGTTTGCATTCAAGGGCTGAATTGGTGTTTGGATTGGAGATTTGTGTCTTCTGTGAGTGGGTGCCCATACTTTGTAAACATTATTTTATTTCAGCTAGATTTGGATAGTAGATCCAAGCAGTCTCCTTTTGGTGGATATAGCCCACACTTGGTGAATAATGGTATATATGGTGTTATGTGCATTTGATTTCTGTGTGTGTTCTCATTTATTTTCAGATTTGAATATCTTATTAAGTGTGAAAAATAGTTTATTAAGTTGGAGAAAATTTTAAATTATGGAATATTGATTCACCCCCCCTCTCAGTATTCCCGTGCTTCTAACAACTCGTTGAGTAAGCTTGACATCGAACAATGATGTTGCAATGAAATTTGAGCTTAGATCTCTGTCAATTAATTCTTGAAGTGGGGATTAAATATTATTTTTCAAGAGGTAAGTTATGACCTAGCTTGGTCATGGGAATGCCTAGGCTAAATTTCTCAAGCTTATTGTTTAGGATGCTTCAAAGGAAATGGCTCGACAAGCCATGGGAGAGTGGATGGCCCAAGGGATTCACATGGATGAAAAATCAAAGGAGAGCTTGTTTGATTTACTTGCATGGAAATTCAGTGTGAGTTTGTTGAGCTCATTTGGAAAAATCTTGGTGACCTCTTGTGAAAATGACTCAAAGTAAGAAGGTAGTGAAACTCAGTGGTGTGAGCTCAGTGTCAAATCTAGTTGGAGAATAGTGATAGGAAATGTTCATTATGTAATATAGGTGGTGAATTTGTTAAACAACATGGATAAGGGGGATCTTGATGGAGCTGATATCAATACCATGTACAGAAGATCATGTAGATGTGGAGAATTTGACATCATTGGAGCATTGCAATATTGAACCAAAATTTGGAGGAAATTGGGCGAGTTCTTGGAAGAGATATATGAGGTGACACAGTGGAATGGCCATGAACATCATGAATAGTAAGACCAAGTTATGATAAAATCAATGTGTTGAGATAGATGATCACTCACTCAGGATGGAGTCAAGTCAAACAGTGAGCAAATCACCAAAAATCTCTGGTCTTCCAAGGAGTCATGCCAACAGAGCGTGATACATGGTGAAAAATCAATCATCAAGAGCCAAGTCACCAAACCTAAGTACCCCATTTTGGACTTATGTGGTCTAGAGGACATGTTATGCATGGGAAAAAAAAGAGTTTATCTCTAAGTTGGTCAAGCCAACATGTCAGGTCTACCGAGGAGATGTGTAAAAAATTAGGTGATGTAGAGGAACTCACCCAGTGAGTCATATTGGTTCAGTGAAGTGGTGATGATGTGTCATGAAGATGGTGAATAACTCAGTGGGGAAATTCAAGCCTTGTGGCCATGGCGGAGATAACACCTTGGAAAGATAAGCCAACAAATCCATGTGGGGAAAGGTCATCTTTATTTTTGTGTAAATAGGAGATTCAAATCACATTGGAAATCTTGAAGGAGATGGTTGATGACCAAGTCATGATGGTTGAATCACTGTGTAAGCAGGAGGATTAGGTTACAATGTCGAAGGTGGAGGACCGAGTCGAATGTCAAGTGGTGCAAAAATAGCATTTGGTGTGTGGAGCTCGAATGCATTTCCAAGGAGGAATGCCAACCATGCATGATTCATTCAGCATCAAGTTCGAAGATGGAGAGTTTGTATGGGGGATGAATGAATCAGTGGCGATCTTGCAAGTAGAATTTTTGGATTCAATCCATATGAAGGGGGGGGGATTAGAGAGAGCATAAGGTGGATTTGGTTGGAAGATAAACTCAGAGTTAATATCTAGATACACAGGTTCCAAGGAGACATGTTGAAGTTTCTCGACTGAGCCAGTTGTAGGGCTCACTGAGCACGATATTTTTACATGAAAGGATTTGATTCAAAGATGATATTTAGGCTTCTATGATAAGAAATCAAGGTTAGGACCGAGAGAGTTTATCTATGCCAAGACATAGGTTGAGAACGGAGGATTTATTGATGGGAACTGAGTTGAGCTCGATGGTTTCAACTCATGAAGGGCTTGGCATTGAGTTTAAGTGATGGTATGAATCATCAAATAATTCACTTAGAGGATATGGTGAGAGGTTGGTTTTGCACCTACCAAGGCATGTGTTAGAGGAAATTCACAGATTAGGGGATCCATGGCAATATTGTTTCAGATTGAGTTACATGCATTATGTTCAGGAGTTTGTGACTCAAAAGTCACAAGGTAAGTGTGGTAGCTCAATTCGTGAGGGAGTGGCTCGAGGGATTTCATGCACACATCATCCAATCCATGAAGGTTGAGTCTGCCCAAGCCAAGGTAGTATAGGGACTTTTGACAGAATGAGGATGATCACATGAATGGCTCACGGGAAGGTCGAGTGGTGTTAACAAGCCCAGTGAGTGGCTCAGGAACAAATCAGGTGGATAGATCACAAAAATGAGCTGGAAGTGAGTTGTGCCAAAGAGATCAGAGACATGAACCTAGCTTGATCATTAGAATTGGAATGTAACTTAGAGAATTCAGGTCTTTACCGGCTCAGCAAATGCAAAGAAGAAAATATCATATCGATAGTGAGCTCATGCATAAGATTTCATGCAAAAGAGTCAGGTAAGCCGAGTTGAAATTCAAGGGAGCTCTCTGTGGATCATTTCAGGATTATAAATCTGATTCAAAACGAAGTAGATAACAAAGCTTAATGAGGGAATCTTGGGCTCATAATTCACCCAACTAAGCTGAGTCTAATATAAGGACATCATGGAGGCAAGCTCGGCATTGGGATATAAGTATAAAGGGAGTTTGATGACTTCATTATGGTGCTTCGTATAGGATCTTGTCAGTGGAAAGCACATTCTAAGAGTTTGGAGGTGGAAGAATTTTGGTATCATAGGGCCGAGTTGCATGATTTTAGAGAAACTTGAGATTGATCGAAAATTTTTGAAGGGAGCCGAGCCATGTGGGCCAAGTTACATTAGGTGAATTTTTAGGTCAATGCATGAGGAAGATAGCTCAGTCATGGGAATTGGAATGTAAATAATGGGATAAAAATGAGGTGAATTTTCCAAGGCTCACCTGAACATAGTACACTTGGCGCTTGACGAAATATGCAAAGGTGGCTCGGTCAATAAGATGAGTTAAAGGAGCTCAATGCAAAGGATCTCAGTTGCGGTAAGAATGGAGAGTTATTCAATGAAGAGATCATCTTATGGGATCTCATGAATATGAGATCAACTCATTTTTAGTGAAGGGTGGAGGAGCTTGACACCAATTCAGTGAGTTGGCTCGGTGAGCCAACCATCGAGTTGGGCTATTTTTGGCCTTTTTCTCATGACCCCCCATTCAACACAAACTGGTCAACAGGGGAGCCCACCAAAAATGGTAATTAAATTAATATTTTTATGTTAAATATTTTATTAATTATTTATTATTATTATTAAAATATTTTATTTAAATATTCCTTTAATTAATTGAGAAGATTAGGTCAACATTGGGTAATTAATGGAACATGATGGAACCTTCTAAAGTGGTTCAACCAATTGTAATAAATACATCATGTGTCTTCATTTTAGGAAGAAATTTATGACTTTTCCTCTTCTCTCTCACATATTCTTCTATAAATGTAAGTTGGAAGCTCATTCTAAAGGGTTCCAACAGGTCAGATAGGTTGGACAAGTAAGACTATCTGAGACAAGTGTGTGTTATTTGCCAAGAGTCCTCTCTCTTCTTGCAAGTTGTCCTTGTATGTTGATTGAAATTTCAAGCCTCCTTTCCAAGACTGTACAATGGAAAAAATTGCCTCTTCTGAATGTATGATGCATTGTGCACATTTTTGAAGTAATAAAAGTGTGTGTTTTGTGACTAATCTCGGTCCTTTCATCCTTATATACTTCTTTGTGCCTTTTCTCATGCTTGCAGGTACACTGTGCAAGTTCACGTTTCTATTGCAGGTTCTTGGAGTTTTGTTCTTATCAAGTGTTGGAGTATTGCATGCAGTTGAGTTGTGGTGCTTGTTCACCCTTTTCAAGTTCATCTTTCTTCATTGGAAGACTGATAACTTGTTATGTCTCATCATGTTTAACAAAGGGAACGCGTGCTTCCTAGTCTGTGGTATTATGTACCCTCTCTAAGTTGCAGTAGGTGAAGTTGACTTGTGGTGCACACACCCTCTTCAAATTAACCCTTCCTGAGTCTAGAAACACCCTTTATTTGGTGCATCACCATCCCTAGTATAGTTTCATTTCTTGCAAATCTCTTTCCCTAAAACCCATGAAAATGTTAACATAGGACTAGATAACCATTTTATTACACTAGGAGTAGTACATCACTTAGTTTAGGAAGAGGAATCCGTCCTTCTCTGAAATTTCACCTCAATCCCAAGTCCCACAGCTTGAGATTTGATCCCATATGTCCCGATCACACTAGACGTCATGTTCATATTTTGATCATTCGCAAGGTGAAGTGATTTGGTGACAACAATTTTTGGCACACCCAGTGGGACAGAGCTGATACTTCTCTTCTCACTTGCACAAATCAAAGTACCTGGTGACTTTATATCTTTGGATTCCAAATCTCAGTTCACTAACCTATGCAAATAATTCATACAAGAGCTTCTTCAAATAAAGGAAATCATCAACATATCAAACTTTCCTTGTCTCCTCCAAGGAGAAGGAAAAGAGGAATATCAACATCACTCATTCAATCATTACTTCATTTCATTAATTTTTTGTGATCTTAGTGAAATTTCATCCTTACGAGGCATACCCAAGCACAACTGGTGACTCCATTGGTCAAAGTTACCCGCTCTCACTATTTTAGGATTTTAGTTTTACCCATTTTCATCTAGTTTTATTTGACATCTTTCCATTCATGAAGTAGTGCCATCATGACTTCATTTCTACAGTGTGATTCCCACTTGCAGCAACGGTGGTTCTTTCCATATTTAGGATATTATAATCCACCTCCAAACCAGTTTCATGGAAAATATCAGTTTCACCATGCATGCCCATATGAGAAAGATGCAGATCATTTTGGTCACCCACCAAACTAGGGGGATACTGAAGAAAAATGGCATGTAAATTATGAAATCTATCTTACACTTGAAGAAGATCACTTGAAGAAGAAGGTTTGAGAGTTGGAGCATAACATGGTGTAAATAAGGATCAATGACATGATAAAGGTAGCCTAGATTAGCTTCAAAATTCCATTTTCCCGTGGACCTGGCCCTATACCATGTGAGCTATTAATCCTAAAAAAAAATCAGTTCATAATAAATACGATGACCTCAAAAACCAACTTGGAGAAGTGGATCAAGAGAAGGGACCTTCACAAATATAATATTAGTCAATGAAAATGTCAATGGTAGGTACCAACATTACCACTTTATAACCCTCTCTTTATGTCTCCAACCTAATGCAACCTTTTTCATACTTGAAGCACATGATCCTAACCTTCCAGTTGTTACCCCTACGGTGGAATCCTCCACTTCAAATTAGTATTCCTCCATTCCATCATGATGAATTTTCGATGCATCATTCTTCTAAATTTCCTTCTTTTCTATGAAGGCCATCCAGACTGAAGAAGATGAATCTCTTCCACTTCCTCAAATGAATTTTATTAAATTAGTTGAATACCAAATTTTCCCTCGTCTTGTAGTCCTTAAATCCATTTTGGGAGGATCATCTACAAGAAATGAGTGAAAGGGACCAAAGTATATGGTTGAGGAGACTAGTAAGAGAGATCTTGCAAATTAATATGAAGGAGTCCAAAAAATGTAAGATTGAACGTCAAGCGAGTTCCATTTCATCCTACATCTAAGGTTGAAGATCACAAGCAGATGGTGAAGATTGAATGTACACAAGAGAAAATACAAGTCAATGATGACCAATAGTCTACCTATTTAGAATGTAGTATCCATATTGGCTCCATATCATCAGAGTAATTTGGATCACCAAAAGTGGAAAAATAAGTTATATAAGAACATGTGCCAGTTGAAGAAGAATGAATCTCAAGTGTACACAGTAGTTTTAGTGAGTGCAATGATCCTAAGTTTGACATGCAGAGTCAAGAAATTGCATCACTTCTGGAGGGTAAGTATCAACTTTTAAAGGTCACCATTAGATGTTACAGTAAATTTGCCAAAAAATGTTTCACGGATGACCAAGGTGATTTTTTAATTTTATCTAGATTGAGATCAATTGTAAGGTGAGACCATACAAATAATTTCAAATGTTACTTCCCTTTCTTCATATCTTACAAAAATCTGATCTCCTAGATGAATTTGATCTTTCTAAATTTTTGAGGAGTTAACAATCAAAACAAAAAAAAAGTCCAACCAAAGAATACCATGGTTGATAGTATTATAGCTTTGCCACAACAAGATGAATGGGAATGATAAAGCCAATTGATAGTGGGAATCGACATTTCTCATACCATCATGGCTAACATAATTCTTATACAAGGAAAATCTAGCACACAAGAATAGAATAAGTCAATTTTTAGAATGTTGATGTAGAAGAAGAGGCTTTGAGTTTCTTTCTAGGCTCAGATTAGTTGATATCTACCACACTTGTTGATCGAATTATGACGAAGGATTGGTTTTGTTGTGGATGCTCCAACATGATTTCCATTATTAGATAGTGAATGTCATGATCAAAGGCATGGTGATCGGATGTGACAACACATTTTAATCATTATGAATCAGTAGCTATAACATTGAAAACACCAACAGTCCAAAGAGTTGTATGTTGTGACAAGTAAGGAAATCCATGTTTACAAGGAGTGAATGGGAATAATGTGACACCAATTTCATAGCATTTATCATAAGGGAGAGGTCATAGATTGTAGATCAAGTTTTGAATTAGATAACAAGAAATGAATGCATTGTCCTGAAATAACCATAATCTTGATTAGGAGATGTTAGCTATGGACCTGGTCTTGTTAAAGTTCAGTTAAGGGATGAATATAAGGACAATATTTAGTTGGATTATGACGATTATTCAAGAATCAATGTATGGATTATTTTTCTAGAAAAGTTTTGCTAGGGTTAGCTATGTCTTTAAATATATCATTTGTACCATTGTGGAGGCCTGAGTTTATAACAAGTTAATTGAGATTGAGATTGGATGGTTGAAGTGCTTCACTGAGTAGGTTTCTCAAATGCAGTGGATAAAAGACGGAGTCTTTATCTTAGCCTACTTAAATGACATCTTTAAATTAGACCAAGTAGGAAATAATGAGCTAATATGTTTAAGGATGAGGTTTAGAGTTCGACTATTAATTCTTAGCAAATGTATCATGTGTAAATTTGAATGGCAATCTATGTGAGTAAAATGGAGTTGTCATCTACTTAATGCAGGTTTGTAGAACTAATTTAACTCACATGTTAGGTAGTAAGCGTTGACTAGAGAATAGGTTTATTTTTTCTAGTAGATCATAGAAGTGATTCATTTGAGTATAATATTTACTAATTCAAGTTCATGTATGGAGTTTAGATTCAAGAGTGTGATACCAGGGGTGAACACAAAGTGATCACTCGTAAGTAGTCTTAGCTAAAGTGTATACTTGACTCCATGCGGAAAATGAGTTATCTTTGATATAATCCTTATAATTACATTTCCAGTAGGTACTATGTCCCATGATATATTCAGGGCCAATTGAAATATTCATAAATCAACCCCCATAAGGGGTGATACCTCTGATATTTGTGAACAACTCATGAACAGTGGAGTCTAAAGGTGTCCTTATGAATAGATTGGAGTTCCTTATTAGTTACAACAAGTTATGGCAAAATTTTCAGTATTCTGGGCATGTTTTCCCATTGGGAGTTAAGTCTAGAAGGTCAAGTAATTGGTCAATAGTTGATCTACACATAGGTCAAACTGGAATATGTTGATGTCAAATTGAAAAATCATGTGAGAAAGATCATACTTCTGGAGTCAATTGAAGAAATTGATTGTTCAGTGAGTTCCTCAGATTCCCTCCGACTCATTTTATTACCAAGTCCACAACAAGATGAGTTGGATCATTAGAAAGAGGATTGTTGGGAAGGTGCTTGTTGGCACTTGAGGAACAATTCCTAAACTAAGAAGTTTTGGTGATGAGGTGCACACATAGAAAGCAATACTCTCCGAACCCTCTATTGGCTAGAACAATTCTGCAATAGCGGATAATTCAAACCCACAGGAAGTCACCTTTGAGAACTATTCACGATCTCCCATCATTTCCCCAAAACCGGTGAGGCTACACCAAAGTGTTCAGGATTAAGGTAAGATAAATAAATTGGCTCTGCATTATCTGAACCAGGGGAAATATTCTCTTATTTCATGATTTAGTCCACCTACCCATGAACCACCAATCTATGCAAAAAAGAAGATAATCTCATAGCAAGTAAGCAACTGTAGGGAAGAAAGGAAAGTCAATATAGAAGAACTTCCCTGCAAGGCTGCATCAGCCAACTACAGAGAAGAAGTGGGGAAGACTTCCATGCATCCCACCATTCCTTTGATAACAGAGCTTAATTGCACCGTAATACATAGAAGAAATTGGTCAAGTCAGATATGAACACACAGAATTACAGGGACATTGTTCAGCTCATTCCTCTAGATCTATAATGATTCACTGACAGTTTACGAAGAGATCTAAGATTAAATAGCAAGAAACAAAGTCCTACACCGTGACTTTTTTAGCTTCTCTCAGAAACCTCTTCCTTTGATTATTAAATTTTGATCATTCAAACACTAATATGCTCTCAGGGGTTCATGCACAGAAGATATTTCAGAACATGCAAGATTGTTGTCTAACAAATTCTGATCGATCATGTAGGAGAACACCGGAGGTTCTTCTCCTACTTTGGGAATGTAGGATTCACATTCTGAGTACGGGAATGGAGCTACTTTAGACTAGAACTGAGAACATAATTCATGCAAGTAATGATGACATTTATTCATCTATCCTCAACTATCTAACTAGACATGCATGTCACACATGTTATTTTCCTCTCCTTCTCCCTCATAATTCTCTATAAACTCCACATGGACTTATTATAAGTAATTATCTTTGTAGTTGCAAAATTCATAACTCTAGAATTATTTACAAGTTTTGAGTCCGGAAGAACAGGGGTCATGAGTGACCTTTTAGTACTTGTTTCACTATTTGAAAGAATTAGAGGAGATATTTTCATGCCAGCTCCTATACATTTATGTCTCATGAAATTGTCATCTGATAAGCGGATATACTTTATCGAACGTGTAATACTCAGCATCTTTATCATCTGATTTTCAGCCTAAATTGCTTGCCTTCTCTAGTTATATGTTAATTTGCAGGTCATACCCTTGTGTTCAACACTTGTGTGTGCACGATTTAGTTATGGACTTCCATCAAATTACCATCTTGAATCCAATTTTTTCACTTATGTCTATTTTTGCAACACCACCAGTCTATTAATAGAATTCATCGTGAAAGGCTTGGTAGCTTTATCAATTCTCTGTTGTACCTGTTGTCAAAATTTCACCCCCCCAGGGTAAATTTTGATAACATGCATCAGAGTTTTGCAGTTCTAGGCAAGTAGATTGAAACAGGAAAACATCCAATAAATGTAGTTGTTATCCAAAATTCACCCCCCAGGGTAAATTTGATAACATGCATCAGGATGTCCAAATTCCAAGAAAAATGACTGATTCAGAGCAAAATCAGGTTTCTAGGGTCCCTTCAGAAATCTTTCTAAACTCCCCAGGCCGAAGAAGGAAGGAGCAAGCTTTGAGAAAGTGTGAAAAGTTGCAGAAAGGCAAATAGGATTGATCCAGGAAAAAGTGAAAAAATTGGCTAAGTCCTTCTAGAGGGAGCAGTTGGGACAAGCGGGCCAGAAATACCCGAACCGGCCGAACCGGCCGAAAAGACACAAGTCAGCCCAAAAGTAATTGGGACAAGCGGGCCAGAAATACCCGAACCGGCCGAACCGGCCGAAATTGTCCCAAAAGGTCCAAAATCAAAATAGGACGTCCGGGACAAAAAGACCCGAAATACGCGAAGAAGCCGAAGGAGCCGAAAGCCAATCAAAAGGTGCCACGTGTCTTTGGCCAAATGGGGGACAAGGAAGCCCATTTCGGGCGGATCGGAGATTTTTGTCCCAAGCAGCACTGGGACATCCGGGACGAATGGACGCGAAGTACGCGGAAGACCCGGCAGGCCCGAGAACCATTGAGAAATTGCCACATGTCCTCATAGGAGTAAAGGTCAGAAAAGTCAAAGGGTGAATTTTCGAGCACCGAGCCGAACAAATAGGATCGTGCCACGTGTCCCATTTAAGAACCCACGAGGAAAATTCAAAGGAAAGCCCGCCGAAAAGCAGAGGAGAGAGAATTATTCAGCGAATCAGAGCGCGCCATGTGTCATCCAAGTGGCAGAGCGCGGGAAGAAATTCAAAAATCCGTTTTCGCCTGTTCCGTGTCCTAAATCTTCAGATTGACATATCTTTCGATTCAGAGCTCGAATTTACACATTCTTAATATCAACGGAAAGCTTGTGAGATTCTCTACACGTTTCCAGGGTCAATCTTGCATTTTGGTTCAGTTTGAAGAAAGAAAATCAGAAGATTCCTCTGGCACAAAATAATAAGCAGAAGTGATGCTCAACTAACAACTTTAATGCAGCAGACAACCTGCCGCTTCTGTTAGGCAAACCACCGCTTTGCTAGAACCTGCCACTTCTGCCATGATGGACGAATTAAATGCAACCTAGAGGTGGTTGGGGCAGTTCGAATTCCTCTCTCTTTTCTCTCCCATTCTTCCTATATATTGTAAGGAGGGGTTTCTTTCTGGAGTGGGACATTTTCTGCTTTGCACCCTCCCTTCTCTCCTGTTCATAAGAAGATTTGTGGATTTTTCAAACCTCCCATATAGACTATAACACCGTTTTTTGCCTTCTGGCTATTGTAATGTATTGAATTGATCCTTGAGCAATATATATGTGTCTGTGGTTGCTTCTAAACCCTCTTACATATTTATTACTCTCATTCTTGATCTTTCATTGCATTTTTGCTATCTGTGCATGGTGTTGTGTTATATCTACATGGTCTATGTTTAATGTGGCAAAGCATATGTTCTTCATTCCTCGGTGCATCACCTCTATTAGCTTAGATTTATTTTATGCATCTTCTTACCTTGTCTCCTTGGCAGATTAGATTAGATTCTGAGAAAACCCTCTACATATTTCGTGTGCACCTGAACAGAGGAATAGGAACCAGCCTTTCTCTGGAGATTCCTTTCTCACTCTTCAAGTCCCACACTTGGAGAAAGGATTCAATGTTATGCTATCACACTGGATATTAATATGATCAACCTAGAAAATTGATCAATATCCAGGGGTGCTGTGATTTTGCACTAACAGTTTTGGCACGCCCGGTGGGACAGAGGTCTCATTTTTTATCGCAGCAAGGTTGATGTGCATCTGCTGCAATTTTCTTGCTTAAGAAGAGCTATTATTTGCATATCTGGCGACTCCAAAGGGAAGAATCAACTAAGTTTCAGCAGTCAGGCCTAAAAGCTTATGAGAAAAATCACAAGGTCAAGAGCTGGAGAAGAGGAAGTGCCGTTTGAATACCTGCAACTATCTCCAAGAAGAAGGCAAAGAGGAAGAAGGATTCAAAGGTCTCCATCTCCACCAAACAGAACTCTCTCAACTCCTCCACCTGACAGGCCTTTCTTTCAATATACAAGGGTTTTAAGACCACTCAGAATGGCGCAACTAGTAAACCCCTATGTCAACTTCACAGGCAGCAGCCCACTTGCCCTCAATGCACAAAAGCTAATCCCAGTTGCGGCATTGAAGAACATTCCATATTTTACTGGAGAAAACCAGACCACTCCTGGTGATCATGTCAAGGACATTGCTAACATTTGTGCAAACTCCTAGATTAATGAGATGCAAGTAGCTGTCAAATTGCTGGCGTCTTCATTCAAGGGAAAAGCATTACAATGGTTTAGGAGCCTTGAAGCTGCCTTCTATCATGAACTGGAATCAGCTGTGTATTGCACTTCATAATCAATTTGGAGAGAAGGGAGACAACTTGTCTCTTTTGGAGCAGCCGACAACCATCAAGAGAGCTTCCAATGAGCAGCTAACTGACTTCAACTTCAGATTTCAAAGATCTTGGGATAGAATTCCAGTAGCAGTCAGACCAACAGCAGAAGGTGCTTTTCTATACTACCTTAAAGCTTTAAATTCTGATATTTCTATGTTTGATTCAATCCATGGGAGGCACAACTATCCCTGCTGCTTATAGTATTTCCATTAGAGCCGAAAATTGTCTGATTCAAGCTGGCAAGCTAGCTTCTAAGCCTCCAATGCCATTATATCCAAGTTTAGAGAGCCCAAGTACTAGTCAAGCACCTATCTTAGCTCCTATTCCCACTCCTAGGAACAAAGTTCAAATGAAGCTTCCAACTTCATATCTCCAAGTGCCCCAAATGAGCTTCAAGAAGTCATGAAGCAGCTGCAAAAATTTAGGTAATGAGCTGGTCACACTCAGAGACAAGTAAAACTCAAGGTTTAGACCTTCGTATCAGCCTCAAGCTCACCTAATAGGCCAGCCATATCAGCCTCAAAGGACACCTAATCCAGCTGCAAATATGAATCAAACAAGGCTCCTGTCAATAGACCATTCTAGCCCTATAATCCAAAGGCCATATCTTCCTCTAAGGCATTAGTACCAGCACAAAACAATTGCCCAGGAGTATGAATGGTGTTTTCCATGTAATGAACCCCATAATCAATCAATGTGCCTATAATGGTGCTTTAAAACCCAAGCTGTAATGGTAACAAGTGCTGGTGTGGAGGGTGAAAATAGTTCAAGAGAAACAGCCAACAACAAAACATTCCAACAGCAACCTGCCCCAAATGACCACCACATTGGTAAATTAGCAGGCAGAGGATTTCTGTGGTATGAATTAGGCAGTCTCTCAAGGTGTGTGCAGCCAAAGACAAGGTCAAAAAAGGAGAAATTTTGGTGAAGAAACAGCCGTTAGCCCCAGCCAATCCACAACCTTCCACAGCTCCACAAATGATTGGCAAGCAAAACCCAGTTTCCAATGCACGAGGGCAGCCAAGAACAGCCCCTTGGCCAAATCAAATGCCAGCTGTTGCTGCCCATATTCAAGGAGTAAATGTTCAAATCAAGGGACAGCAGAGAGATCCTTCATCACCATTCAGTATCATTGATCAGATGAAGAAAACAAACGTCAATATATCTATGTGGGAATCCCTATCCATCCCAGGCCAAAGAGATCTGCTGCAAGCTGCTAGTTACGGACTGGCCAATTTGAATCAGTAGTTCAGAGGCAAGACAAAGTGCTTACAAATGCTGCCCAGCCTGAAGGAAATCATGGAGCACAACAAGGTAAAATACTGAAGCCCCCTCCATTTTATGTTTCATTGATCATAGGAGACAAGTTGGTACATAATTGCATGATTGACTCTGGGGCAAGTAGTTCAGTAATGCCTAAATAGATAGCTGATCAGCTAGGGCTCCAGTATGAAACAACAACTAAGGGAGTAGTGCAATTAGATGGGACAGCAATAGCAACGGTTGGAGTGATTATAAATTTAAGTATTACCTTGCATGCATGTCTAAATGTTGTTGTCTTACAAGACGTCTCAGTCATAGACCTTCCACCACTCTTTGCCCTATGCTTGTCAAGGGACTTTACTGCTAGGATTGGGGGATATTTGTCCGCTGATTGGTCACACATGCTATTCAGAACGAGGTATGGAACTAAAGCTACAATTAGGTCAGAACCTATTGCAGACTTCCACATTGAACCCTATACTCCAAGTCATATTAATACCAATTGCTCAGCATTTGATCAAGAAGATCACCTTGGCACTGATGAAGCCGACACTAAGGTTGGAAGTATCCCGGATTTGACTCTTGATGAATGGGCAAGCAAGGTGCATGCTTTTGATCCTTATCAAGAAGTATAAGAATTTGAGCTGGGGGTCTATTGTATACACGAAAGAAAGTCAGCCTATTCCTAGCATCACCAAGCCAAACCACAAGGATGAGAACGAGGTATGGCAACTGTTTTTTGATGGATCAAGGAGTAGACAAGGCGCAGGAGGAGGAGCCATGCTTATTTCACCGCAAGGACTAAAGTATTATTCAGCTTTTAGATTTCAATTTGCATGCTCCAATAACACTGCTGAATATGAAGCCTTGGTACAAGGGATGCATGGGCAATAAAGAGAAAATAAAGAACCTGCAAGTTTTTGGGGATAGTGAGCTGATTGTAAATCAGGTCAAGGGACAGCATGCCGCCAAAAATGATCTACTCAGGTGCTACAAGAACAGGGTGTGGGACCTCATGGAAGATTTGAGGGCTTTGGCATCAAAGCCATCCCTAGGAAGAGAATCAAGCTGCTGACAGGCTTTGCAACAGTAGGGGCAGCCTTTGACATCGTAGAAAACATTCAACAAGACAAGGTACAGCCAAACATCCACATGATTGTGAGGCCTTCAGTGCCGGATAACGATGTCAGTTGGTAGGTATTTGAGAATGATCAACAAATCATCCGCTTCTTGCAGGAAGAAGCTGAGTTCTCAGCTAAGAATCAAGAGAAGTTGGAACAGCAATATGGTGACTAGGTGATAC
>JAHRHJ020000651.1:0-56838 GCA_019776745.2 Taxus chinensis
AAGCAAAATGACTTATTCAGGAAAATCATAATCAGTTTTGTTTACTTTTGTTAAAGGATAAACAAGATGGGGTAGAAGTTTTAGAGATTTCTAACCAGGGAAAGCATGATTTGGATAGTATTATTCAGTCTTTTCAGGAAGTATTTCAGGCTCCCAGTGGGTTACCACCAAAATGGGAAGTAGAGCATGAGATTCAGCTATTACCAGAGTCCCCTCTACCGAACATCGGGTTGTATAGGCAATCCTTGCTTGAGAGTACTGAAGTAAAGAAACAACTCCAAGAACTACTAGACCAAGGGGTGATACGTCTGAGCACCTCACCATGCGGTTCACCTATTGTGATGGTGCCAAAGAAGGATGGTTCTTGGAGAATGTGCATCGACTACCATGCTTTGAACAAGATCACCATAAAGAACAGATATCCACTTCCCCACATAGATGATCTCTTGGACCAGCTTCAGCATGCCAAATTCTTCACGAAGTTGGATCTCAAGTCTGGTTATCACCAAGTCAGAATGAAGGAGGAGGATATATGGAAGACTGCCTTCAAGACAAAACAGGGTTTGTATGAATGGTTAGTACTTCCTTTTGGTTTATGCAATGCACCCACTACATTTATGAGATTGATGAATGATGTATTGCGGGATTTCATAGATTCATGTGTCATTGTATATCTAGATGATATCTTGATTTTTAGTGCCACATGGGAGGAACATCTAACTCATTTACAGCAAGTCTTGCAAGTTCTCAGGGAGAAACAACTGCTTTGTAATATGAAGAAATGTGAATTTTCCAAACAGTCACTTGTCTATCTTGGGCACGTGGTTGGAGGAGGAGAGCTACGAGTGGATCCAAAGAAGGTGGAAGCCATCACTAATTGGCCAACACCAACAGGAGCCACAAAGACTAGGATTTTTGTGGGAGCAGTACAATACATGTGGAAGTTCATTTCGGGCTTCTCTGTGATTGCAGCACCTCTACACATAGTGGCTGCAAAGAGTAAGGGTTTTGACTGGGGTAAGGAACAAGACAAATCCTTTGAGTTATTGAAATACAAGATTAGTCATGCTCCAGTACTTGCTCTTCCTAATTTGCAGTAGCCTTTTGAAGTAGAGACAGATGCCAGTGATTATGCTATGGGCGCAGTGTTGCTTCAAGGAGGTAAACCCGTATGTTATCATTCTGAAACTTTCACTTCAGCAGTTAAAGGATATTCAGTATATGATAAGGAAATGTATGCACTAGTTCAGACAATTAAAAAATGGAAGCATTATTTGTTGGGTAAAGAAACTATTGTGCACACTGACCACAAACCTCTCCAGTATTTGCAAGCACAGTCTAAATTGCAGTAGGCAAGGCACTACAAATGGATGGGGTTCCTTCAACAGTTCCATCTGGTGATCAAATACAAGAAGGGTAGTACAAATTTGGTGGCAGACATGTTGTCTAGGCCGCCCACACAGGAGAAGTTTTCCTATTTGGCCACTATCTCTCAGATCGAGCCCTTCACGAAGGAAGCTTACGGAGAGGCATATGCCCAGGACAAAGACTTTGGGGTGACATTTCAGCAGTTACAGTCCCAAGGGGCTGAAAGGACAGGGATTGAAGATTGTTATCTCAAGGACAGGCTGCTCTACCGATGGGGGAAGCTTTGTGTGCCTAAAGAAGAAAGACTTCTATTGATGAGGGAAGCACATACCTCAAAAGTAGTGGGACATTTCGGTGTTGGTAAAACCCTAGCCCACTTGCAAAGGTACGTGTATTGGCCCAATATGCAAGAAGAAGTATCAAAATTTATACGTGGATGTAAACTTTGTTGTACCAGCAAGCCTAAGACTAGGAAGGAAGGTTTGTATATGCCTTTTCCAGTACCTACTCATCCGTGGGAGGACATTTCTATGGATTTTGTAGGAGGATTACCTATGTCTAAACATGGCCATGACTATCTCTATGTTGTTGTTGATAGATTTAGTAAGATGTGTATTCTTATGGCATGTAAAAAGATAGTAAAAGCACATGAGGTAGCAGATCTTTTCTTTGCTAATGTATGGGTGCATTTTGGTTTGCCAAAGTCTATTGTTTCTGATAGGGATTCCAGGTTCTTGGGGAAGTTTTGGACTACTTTGTGGGACAAGATGGATACCAGGTTACAGAGGAGCACAACTTTCCATCCAAACAGATGGACAGACAAAGGTGGTGAACAGGACTTTGGTACAGTTGATCAGAGGGTATAACAAAAATACCCAAGGACTTGGGATGAGTCCTTAGCCTACATTCAACATTTATAACATTAAAAGATGGGTACACATCCACTATGAAGTCCAAAATTTGATAAGGCAAAATATCTGAACTTACAAATCCACTGGACATTAAGGACATTAAGTGATGAAAGGAAACTGATGAAGACACTAAAATTAGGTGACTAGAGTAAAAATTCATTGAGAGGATCAAAAATCCATCTTTGTGTCCACTCTAAAGAAATCTAATTTCCATTACAAAGCTAGGAATAAGAACATAGAAAAGAACTAATCTTAAATTGAAAATACAAGATTAGTTTTTGTACTTGCTCTTCCAAATTTCTACAACCTTTTGAAGTAGAGACAAAAGCCATGATTATGCTATGGGCGCAGTGTTGCTTCAAGAGGTAAACCCATATGTTATCATTCTGAAATTTCACTTCAGGCAGTTAAAGGATATTACATATATGATAAAGAAATGTATGCACTAGTTCAGGCAATTAGAAATGGAAGCATTATTTGTTGGGTAAAGAAACTATTGTGCACACTGACCACAAACCTCTCCAGTATTTGCAAGCACAGTCTAAATTGCAGCAGTTACAAGGCACTACAAATGGATGGGGTTCCTTCAAGCAGTTCCATCTGGTGATCAAATATAAGAAGGGTAGTACAAATTTGGTGGCAGACATGTTGTCTAGGCCACCCACACAGGAAAATTTCTCCTTGTTTGGCCACTATCTCTCAGATCAGCCCTTCACGAAGGAAGCTTATGACGAGTTATATTCCCAAGACAAAGATTTTGAGGTAACATTTCAGCAGTTGCAGTCCTAAGGGGCTGAAAGGATGGGGATTGATTACTGTTATCTCAAGGATGGGCTGCTCTACCGATGGGGGAAACTTTGTGTGCCTAAATAAGAAAGACTTTTATTTATGAGGCAAGCACATACCTCGAAAGTAGCAGGACATTTTGGTGTTGGTAAGACATAGCCCACTTGCAAAGGTATCCTTGTATATTGGCCCAATATGCAAGAAGAAGTATCAAAATTTATTTGTGGATGTAAACTTTGTTGTACAAGCAAGCCTAAACTAGGAAGGAAGGTTTGTATATGCCTTTACCAGTACCTACTCATCTGTGGGAGGACATTTCTATGGATTTTGTAGGAGGATTACCTATGTCTAAACATGGCCATATTTATCTCTATGTTGTTGTTGATAGATTCAGTGGATGTGTATTCTTATGGCATGTAAAAAGATAGTAAAAGCACATGAGGCAGCTAATCTTTTCTTTGCTAATGTATGGGTGCATTTTGGTTTGCCAAAGTCTATTGTTTTCTGATAGGGATTCCAGGTTCTTGGGGAAGTTTTGGACTACTTTGTGGGACAAGATGGATACCAGGTTACAGAGGAGCACAATTTCCATCCACGGACAGATGGACAAATAGAGGTGGTAAACAGGACTTTGGTACAATTGATCAGAGGGTATAACAGCAAATACCCAAGGACTTGGGATGAGTCCTTAGCCTACATTCAACATTCCTATAACCAGGCAGTACACACATCCACTATGAAGTCACCATTTGAAGCATGCTTGGGATATCTACCTACAAATCCACTGGACATAGCAGTTGGACAGCAGGATGAGGAGGAGACACGAGACACAGAGGTGACTAGAGCAAACAAATTCATTGAGAGGATCCTGGAAAATCCATCTCAAAGTCAAAGAACAACTAGAGAAATCTCAAGCCAAGTACAAGGCTAGGCATGATCAACATAGGAGGGAACATAAGCTTCATGTTGGAGATAGAGTTTGGCTTTACTTGAGCAAGGAGAGACTACAAGGTCAAGCAGGAAGCTCAAGCCACTACGATATGGACCCTTCACCATATTGGAGCAGGTTGGAGAAAATGCCTTTTGACTTGATTTGCCATCATTTCATGAGGATGTACTCTGTAGTAAACTGTGAGAACTTGCACCTATATGAGCCATCCATGCTAGATGAAGATGAAGGACTAGAGTTGCTACCTTCCATTGAGGATTGCGTCTTGGACTCACGAGGTGAATTGGAGGAGGATGTAGTGCTACAGCAGAAGGTCAGAGAGACTAGGAGAGGTCCACAGGAGTCTTGGTAGATTGGACTGAAAGGAAAGACACCAAGGCAGGCCCGGTGGTACTCGAAGGAGCAAGTGAGGGAATTATTTCCTCATCTACTCCCCCACTAAGCTTTTGTGGGACCAAAAGCCTCCTAAGCAGGGGAGGTGTGATCCATAGGGATCCAAAATGACTCTACTTCATCAGAAATAGTCAACACAAAGAAGGAAAATAAATAAAAGAGGTTCTGTCTTTTTAAGTAACAGGACACCGCCTCTATGTGCAGAGCGGTGGTTACAGAACCACCGCCCAACCAGGGTGGTGGTCATGGGACCGCCGGTCTGCATTGGGCGGCGGTCATGGCTCTTTGGACAGAAAAATAAAATATGAAACGAACAGTCCCAGAATTTGAAAGGTTGTTCATGTCTCTTCTCCTCCATGACCTTTCCCATTCTCCAGTGCATGGGAGGACATGAGAAAGGCTATAAATACATGTATGGTAGAAGAAATAAGGATCATCGAAGCATAAAAGCAACTGAGCAAGAATTTTTAGTGCTGGAAATTATATTTTGTAGAAGGAAGGAGTGTTGAGACAGAGCAAGCAAGTAATTGGAAGGAAGTGTGAGCTATTATATACTTCTCTTTCATAGTTATTGTAAATTCTATATTTATTATTTGAATTGGCCAATAAAAGTGGGAAGAAAGAGCAATTTCCCTTCCCGATTGGTTTTTCCCTCCTCTGGAGGTTTTCCAGGATAAAATTGTTGGTGTTATGAGCTTATATTCTTTCCTTTACTACAATTGTTGATTCTAAGCACAAGTATAATTCATTCACTAGCTATCTCTGTCATTTTCTAATAGAAAGTAAACAACAATGATTAATTTGTGATTTGTGAATAATTCCAAAGTTGAAGAGTTTACAGATCATTTTTGTATCATCAACACAAGTATCTAGGACTCTGGAATTCATCTTGGAATTGAGGGGACATGACTAATTTTCTTATCTAAACATTAACAAAATTTGATTGTTTGCAATCGGTCATTATCTACAAAGAAGTGGAAACAGTTTCAGGGAGAACTAGGAAGAGATCTTGTTTATAGAATCGAGATTGAACCTAAATCTGATTAGATAGGATTCTTTTAGAACTAAAATTACACTTGCATATTTGCAGAAGACAACTTTCATCAAGGTTATGAATTCTTCTCGGTTCTCATAATTAGCTGAACATTTTGGTATCTCATCAACTAAGGACACTTCATGAGGAAGATTATGTTTTATCCCTCATTTTGTATACTTTAACCAAGAGAAAAGGTTAAGTTCTAAACATACTCCTCTTATTAATTAATAGGAGACTAAATCATTACTTCTTAATTAAACTTTCAATCTTGAATGATTTACCCTCTCATTAATGGATGAATCCCCCTTTCCAAACAGTTCAAAGTCCACTAATTTCTCCAATGGTTTTGAAGCCTAAGTTTGATCTATTAATCACATTCTCAAAATTAATTCAAATCTCCAATTAATAGTCAGAAATCATACTTAACCATTCCTAAGAAGATACGTCCTCACTTTAAATCTTAGTAAGTTCTTTTTATTTCAATTACTTAGATGAAATTTATCCTATTGGAAAACTTACATTATTTCTTAGATGACAATTATTTTATACTCCAAGGTAATATCTCAAAGTGCAACTATAAGATTTGATTAATATGGAGTTTTGGAAGGAAAACCATTTGTTTTGACATCAATTGGATCTTGGACATATATTTAACTAAACATACTTTGGCAGGACTTCAGCATCACCTTCATTGAAATTGATCTTATTTAACCATATAATATGAAATATCTCATTAGTTCATGTTACATGCATACTACATACATGATGAGAATTAAGTGATATCCTTAGAAGCCTATTTACTCAAATCAATCAACTTAATCAATATACACGATTTATAGCATGAAAATAACTTATTTATTAGTTTTAAGGGAATGTATATCATGCTGCCATACATAAATACTTGAAAAATTCAAGAATTTTTGATCACGAATTGTGATATTAATCTCATATTCGGTACATGTTGGACATTTCATCCAGAGTTACATCCTCAAGAACCATTTCAAGGACTGTAGTTGTCCATGACTTATATTTTCAGAAGGTGATCATATTGTAAGATGACTGGGGTAGACGAAAGGCTTAGTCCTGGCCAATCATCATGGACACATAGGAGATAGTAAACTATTAGATTGACTGTTGCTTTGGTTGCATATCGGTTCTATCTAACTTGACCTCATTAGGCAGATTCAAGCTATGGACATTTTGTGTATCTTATAGTTCTGCACCACAAGGGTAATTTTGTGACACTGGGTCACATTTGATCCTGTGTGTTGAGAATTCTATACAACGTTTGAAAATGGTATTTTCAAGTTACGGATCAAATTAAACCTAACATATATAGATATTATGTTGAACTTACGTTTTTATATTCCACAAATATGCCTTGATTCCATTTCATGAGTCCTTACTTGTATTGTTAGGTAACATGTTCACATTTGCATATTATCACATTAATAACTCATACATCATATCTCATCATTTGGATCAACTATAACATTTGTGAGCTCGGACAAGAAGTGTTTAAGGTCACTCATGTGTTCTACAGTAACGTTCAATTATGCAATGCACTATCTATTGATGGTTATTCACATTATTTGTATCCCAAGAAGATAGGGTGGAGGTTGTAAATTCTTTATCGACACTTACAGTATGGAAATATTCATCCTACATTATTTTACAATCATTCAAGAAGTTCATACTTGCATCAAGAATAAGACTCTTGTAAGAATTTTTGAAAGATATTTTTTATTCCATAATTCATCCTACTTGTCTACAATATCTTAGAAAGAATAATAACTAAACCAATTCTTCTCACAATATTTTATAGCATCTGTTACTATCATAGGGTGCGCTCATCGCTACATAGAGGAAACTGATCCACTCAACTTCTATACGTTAATTTGAATTAGAAGTGGACCTCCAAAACTCACAGTCTTACTATTCATTAAATCTTTGAACAAATGATACACTCTATGTTTTTCAAAGAAAAATTCTCTTAAAGAAGCTTACATCAAATCAATGTATATAAAATGTTTCATTCATCTAGTGATTAGAAAAATTTTTGTTCCTTCTAACATGCAAGATCTATGCATCCATGCATTCATAGTTGTGAATGAATCGTTGAGATACTGACTTACATGCATGGAGATCTGTAACTCTTATTGGATGTAAAGTAATACCCTAATACGGATACTCTTTGAATGTTGACATCTAAAATTATGAATTAGCCATGATACCATGTCCCCTTATATTTGAATGTCATAATGTTTCTAGAAATTAGGATTCAAAATGGAAAAAAACCAAATATTAATGAAACTGGTGTATTCTATATAAAGAAGCTAGCTAACTAGGTGAGCATCCAAGGTTAGCTAATGGTAAGAAACGAGGTTGATCGGGTTGAGGGACTCATCATTTATCTTTCATTGTTCTAGGAACTTGAGTTACATTATTTGTGATATTCATCGTCAAGTTGAATATTCAGGATTCACATAGATGTTTGAGATCAACATTGGCTTCTTCAGTGAACAGATTTAAGTGACTTGCAAAATTAGTCATGTTGAATCTTGTTTATAAATTAGGGGCTTTGTTATCCATGTTGGTGAATGGAGATTTTCCTATCAGGTGTCTTGTGTGACATCAGTGGATTGCTCAGTGCTAGTGTTGATTTTCTGATATAATGTTTTTTTCATTGAATAAATCATTTAACATGTGGGAACATGCAAAGGGAGCAATTGAAGTTTTCAAATAGAGTTTTAATGTACTAGTTTGTATGTCAACGTGTAAAAACTGTGAACCAAGATTGATTTGATAGATGTATACACTAAACAAAATGGACAAACATGCCACTATTATTTAATACTAACATAGATTTAGATACCATAATGAAATGTGTGAGTATAACATGAACATAAATTTTGAGATAGGCACGATACAAAACTCCACACATGACGGTTTGAACATGAGCACAATTTTAGTAGTACACAGTTGGTCCTCTGCAAATAAGGGGAACACATACTCCTGCAATAGTGACGTTGCATGCGCCCCTATGAAAAATGCCAAAATAAGAAAGGCAAATTTGGGTTTACAAGAGTATACTACACAAACATACTGGTACAATTCAATTTTCAGCTTTTGTCCATGACACAGTGGGTTAGCACAATGGTGGGTTCAAACAAAATCTGTTAAAACTCCATACACACTTAATTTTACAAGGTAGAGCTAGGGGTCCTTAGCATTCTGAGTTGAAGTAAGTTATAGTTAGAGGATAAACAGGCATTCCTTCTACATCTTGGTATGGCATCAGATCGCACAAAACACTAGAACACTGATACAGAGATTTCTTCGTTGAACTGGAAGTAGTTACAGGTTGGAGGATAAACCAGACTTTCCTCCCTACACTTCTTCGGCCAGTGTGTGAAAACCCAAAAACTTGTGAACTTCAACATTGTCTACAAGATCCTTTCTACACCCTTTTTCTCATCAAAATCAGGCAATGCACATGTTCCTTTTTCATTTTCTTGTACTTTCCTTACACATTTTTACATATATACATGTTTGATTTTTAGACAATTATACATGTGTATTTGACATTTGATCATGTCTTCTCTTTTGGAAAGAGTGTATGGGAAGCAAAGACGTCAGCACAAGGATCACACACATGATACTAACATTGACGGAACCAACACATCAACATATACATGCTGCTTTTTCCCCCTAGGAGCACATCATCACTTTTTACACTTTTACATCTTTAGTCTCCACGCTGTAATCTTTGTTATCACTCCACTCTAGTCCCTCGATAGATTTTCTAATCAGGGGTGTACATAGATAGAGGGTACTCATCTCTATCTACTTTATGTTACTCTTAAGAATGGGTACTCACAACATAAAGTGGGAAGAAAATGTAATAACAAAATCATGCACTTTGGGTAACCTATAACTACCCCTAAATGTTAGACCATACTACTATTCATATGGTTCTGATGTGTGGAAAAGTACTAATTAACCCATAGTCTTTGGCACCTTTACTTGTTTTTTGTTTCCTCTTTTAATCTTACACTTTACTTTCCAGTATATATTTTTATACTTTGACATTTCTCACTAGGGGACACCAGGACGCCAACGTCGGACCCCCATCCCCTCTGGGAACCCCTAATCCTCTTTGTACTTTACTTACATCTTTTGGGTACTTTCTAGTCATTTGGCCATCTTATCTTTTTGGTAGTCGACCTTTTCAGGGTTAATTAGTGAAATTCAACCAAGGAATCATATAAATCTAAAGTTATATGACCATAATAAAGGAATGAGCACTAAGCATTAATATCACCACATAAGGTTGCATCCATCAAAGGATATTATCAACTCCATTCAAACATCCATCTACATCCATCACACAAGGGCAAGGGAATAATAGTTTTGCATCACACTTCATAGGAGGGGAAGTTCATCTATTTCATGCACACATTATTTACATTTCTTACATCTAGCTACTTGCTCATTATCACAAAGTGACACGCACAAGATCCACCTAGGGAACAATTCCAAACACATACAACTATAAATACATTGGGTCTTAAATGTAGTGCAACACTCAGTCATATGTTCACTTGTTTGATAGACGGGGACAATTTGACCCCTCATTTGCATCTTTTATTTTTAGGAATTTGATGTGTTTTGGGGTTTTTCAGGTGTCATGTCTTCATTGTAGGTAATTTCATGTGACATCTGTAGGCTTGGTGCGACATACTAATGACAAGCAGCGAAGGATAACAAACATCTCGTGACCTTGCAAAAATGGTTTTCTGATCTTCTGAATAGTCACTAGTCACCCATAATAGGTCTCTGGCACCCCAGTGCACCCTTAACCCTCCATAGGCACCATGGTCCTAACATTTTTGACACTACTACAATTTTATTGGTTTCATGTGCGATAGTTGTCCCCTTTTTGTTCATTAGTTTGTCCATCTTTGCACACGGTTGAGCATTTAATTTCGAATCAACTAAGTATTTTATTTCCTTCATTTTGCAACTAGGATTTTAGACTTTCTTGCTTAGTTTTCTTGGATCTACATTGTAATTAATTGTTCATTAATTTACTGCTACAATAGCATCATATTAGGCATATATTCCATACACACACACACACAAACTCGATACATATCTTTTAAATTAATTTTTACTATCATGTTTAATATTTTTAATTGAATGTGGATGTATAATATAGTGCAAGGACATTTCAGTGAGTATAAAAAACCTTGCATACCTAAATTAACTTAGATAGTACATTGAATATTTAAATGTATATGTAATAAGATAAAAATGGATCTTAATTTAGCATAATTAAGATCGACAAATTTAGCATCATTGGGTAATGAAATAAGTAAATAGATAGAATATAAGTATAAAAAATATAAATAAATAGGTCTCTCTAAATAACAATATATGTATCTAAATAACATATATAAGTAAATAGGTCTAGATACTATAGATAAATAGGTAAATATATACAATAGAGGTATAAAACAATCTAAAGTAAGTATTCATTTTTTATTGTTATAATGACACACCACATGTAAGTAGCTACATATGATTTCGACATTATCTTATATATTAAATCAAAACTATATTTAGATAATTAGATTCACTTAGATTTATTTAAATGAATAACATATCTTTAAATTCTTTTTTCAAGATTAAAGTTCCACATTGATGAAGGGTATCTACTCCTAACAAGAAATCATATGAGAGCATGTTATTAAAAATGTAGATTCCTTTGATATCCTTCAATTTGTACGGGAACATAGGTAGTATACCTAGAGATAAGTTTTTTTTTTTTTAATTTTATTTTGAGGTAAGTTTATGTCCAACAATCTATAGGGGTGGCTCTAGTCCTAAGTATGATTAATTTTTCTCCAATATCTATCATATAATCTGTGGAATATAGATTGATATCAGGATTATATATTTTGATTGATATGAAAGGATTTTAAGCAACTTTAATTGTACATACCTCAGTATTAGTTTCTTGGAGTGGTTCTTCTTGTTTTGCTTCTTGATAAGCTTCTTCCAAGAACTTTTTTTTATTCAGTTTCTTTTTTATCTTGAGATTCTTATTCAAGGAGTTGCTTGTATTCTTCAATATTTTAGCAATGACATTTTAAAGAAACTCTATTATATTCCTTCGCCATGTTCTTCTATATTTTGGTTTTGGGAAGACAAATTATTATTCAAGATCGATTACCTAAAAAAAAATCTTCAGTATCTTCTTCTTCTAGAAATAAGAAAGGGAAATTCCTTTCTCTTTCTCTTCTACGACCATCATCTCTTATGACTAGTTGGCATTGGTAGATCTGTCTTTGAGTAGTTCTGGAGAAGGATGTAGATGTTCTAGCATCTTGCTATTTTTATTTCAAGGACATTTTCTTTTCTTCTTCTCTTTCTTATGTTGCAACTTCTACTCTGATTCGAGTATGATACTTAGTTTCTAGTTCATACAATTCCTAGAACATGTATGTCTTCTCAACAGTATACCATGGGGGACAACTACCATACTCACTTTGACAAACATCTAATTGTTTCTTCAATACTTTAGCTGAAGGTGGAATGAAATGATGTGGAAATATGGAGATCATATTTACAAATGATGGAAATGAATCATAACCAAAAAATTTTCTATCAAAATTTAGTTATGGTTGTTCAATAATATCAACCTATATATCTTCAGGTGATTCATAAGATATATCTAAATAATAATATGAGTTAAAGAATAGATAATACTCTTGATCATTTATGCCTCATGATCCAATCATGTTGATCCTTTATTTTTCCTTGTCAGTATCCTTCTTAAGGAACTCATTAGCATAGTGCCTTCCTTTACAAATAAAAAATGTAGGAACAATTTTCTTTTTCTTTTCCATATACTTCTTCTTTCTGAAATATGTCTTTCTACCAAGTGGATAATCTAAAGAAAATATTTGATGCACGAGCATTAGTCTATAATGGTTCCTATTTCCTCGCAGTAAAATTTCATTTGAAGCATGTTTTAAGGGTCTAATTAGGTTTTTTAGTTTATTTAGAAGTCAATAAAATGCTTAGAAATTCAAATTCTTGCCTAGAAGAGTTTTCCCTCCTAAATCGGTTTGAATTTCTAAAGTAGGGAATTTATACCTTGTTGTCAATTTTTATCTTATTGGTATTTAGAGGGTGTCTAGTATGTTTAGAATCTATGAATAAAGTTTATTAAGCCCTTCATGAGGGTCATTCTCTAATGTTATTGGTGGTTGTCATGTTAACTCCTTTAAAATCCCTTGACTCAAGCTATGACTTGAGTTTGTGAGTCTAGTTTAGAGGTGAGTTACTTGAAAAATTGGTTAGGGGTTGAGTAAATTTGTGGGAGAGGAATTTTTTAGAGGTAATAAATATGAGAGATAGGACTCACTTGAGAAAGAGGAGAGAAAATATAAGGAGGATACCCTACTTTCAAGAAGAGACTGTATATGTGAGAGAGAACAATCATAAAGGGAAAATTTAATATGAATATATGAAATGGTACTTGATCTCATTATATCTCTTGCAAGATTTGTCTTTTTTTTTGTTTGATTAGTGTATTATTTTTGGTCTCAAAGATTTAATATTTGAAAGTATCTATGAATGGAATTAGAAGCTTGCACATGCCTGTTATAGGTAAGAATATTGTTTTTAAGTGTGTGAAATCTTCATTTTATGACCTTGTTAGAATATATCTTGATTAGATTTGATCATAAAATTATAAAAGGGTGACACAAACATCCACACCAAATTTGGTGGCTTGAAATTTTTTTTAAAAGATTAAAACTCATTTTTATCTCTTATCGAGTATGGATAAAACCTAGGCAAAGTTTGGTGAAAATTTATTGTTTGAAGGGCTTAATCAATGAATTAAAGTCTGAAATTTTCAAGAAATCATCTGAGGAAAGTATAATTTGAGAATATAAAAGTTTAAGTCATTAAATGTCACCAATTTCTTGGAATTCATATCAATTTTCTCTATAACCGTGACTTTCCTAAAAAGAGGAGAAGACAATTTGGTTAAAAAAGAGGTTTGTGTTTGGAGTTTAGCTTTAAAACTTGCTAAGCTTCTAAAATTTGATAAAGGGTATCTGAATTTTTTATTTTTTTTAATGATAAAATTCAAATTTTTCATTTTATATCCAAAGATCAGTCATTTGTTGATTTTGGCCTAATTTGAAATTAATTGGAAAGGACTACATTGGTAAAAAAGTGGTTAAAACTTGGGGATGGCTTATGACACTTCTTGGACATGTAAAATAAGATAAGGGGTGCCTAGAAATAACCTACTTTTGTTTTTAAACCCTCAAAACACTTTATCATGTCTTCTAGTTTGTCCCAAAGCTCAAATTTCCTGGAACTGGATCCATTCATTTTTTCCCTCACGACCTCACTGTTTCACTTGGAAGCATATCCTCTTGGGAGATAATCCCAAACTTCTACCTATGTTCACCCATAGTTGCCATGTTTTAAGAGGGGAGATTCTATTTTGGATATGGAAAGAAAGAAATGCTTTTTTCTTTGCTAATTTTATAGCTGATCAATATTTCTCAATTTATAATAAATCTATGGTGATCTCCAATGTGCTTCTACATATTCAAGTTCAGGAAAACAAGGTAGCGCTGGGGTTGGATCACTTTTAGGCCATGATACACCATTGGGGGGAATCCTTGTACAACTTTACCTGAGAACCTCCATCTCCCACCAGGCACTCCTCACCTTCATCCTGTGGTGGCCGGCACAGCCGATCTTAGCGTCGTGCTTTCAGCTGCACCCGTCGCTCTCTGGGGCCATTACATCGACATTGTCACTCGTCAATTTACTACCATGGCTAGGGCTCTCTACTATATTTGTCAACTCACTAACAAGGTTGGGGCTCGCCACCTCTCCAACATGGGTGGGGCTCTCCTTCTTCTACTGCTTCGCGATAGGCCATTTGGCACCCACTGCCACCTCTGCCACCTTCTGAAAAATTCCCTCACCTCAACCTCACCATTCCTACACATGGGGAATCAGACCCAGAGGAATAACTTGCTTCTGGTTGGGAGCTTCCAAATGCTAGAAAGGACCTGCCTGGTTCAGGGTGGTCAGATGATCAGGATCCGCCTGCCTCGGACATGTTGCTAATGCTACTTGATTGTGACTTTTAAGTGTTTTCAGGAGATGTCTTTTTTGTTGTACTCTCCTAGGCTCGGCCTAGTTTGATTCTTGTTGTTCTAGGCTTGACCTAGCTTGTTTGTGGTTTTGGGGCGTGCTCTCATATCGTCCATTGTTTTGTTGATAGCTATCTTGTGTCTTGTTCCATTAATATAATATAAGATCCCTTTTCATAAAAAAAAAATTATGCCTAGAAAATCCCTCAGATAGGGCTACTAGTAACCAGGCCTAATTTGAAAAGTGAAGGTGGTGTTTGAAGAGGTTGCCTTGAGAGTTTAGTAATAAGATCTTTCATACATCTTGGGGAGACAAATGGGTTTCTAAAAATGGTCTTACATTTTTTGGGTTGTTTCTAGATTGCTCCCAACATGAACTCACCATTGGCTCAAGAAACATATATGGCAATTTTGAGTGATCGATTTGAATGTTGTTTTGGCATATAATAATATAGAAATAAAATTCTTGATGTCCATCTCTCAGTAAAGGTGTTAAGAAACCAAATTTGTTTTTTTAAAGCCATATAGGCTAGTGAAGAAAGATCCTCTGGAGGAGGTGAAAGGACAATTTAGGAAAGTTTTATTTTCTTGTTCATTGACTTGGTGACTTAGTTGTTTTCCTTAATATTCCTCTATATCAATATTTTATTGAAATACTTATTATTATATTTATGCCTACCCTTCTCCCTTGAAAGAAAAAGAACAATCTTTACATGTTTTTTGTTATGAGGAGAAGGATGAGATGTTGTACACCTGAATGGATCATTTTCCATTATCTGGCAGAGCTTGGCTCTTAAATCCTTTTGAGATTTATAGCCTTTTTTTATCTTTCTTTTTTATAGATATGAGCATTCATCTCATTAATAATTTGATTGATGGATCCAAAACTCAGTTGTTCTGGAGGTATACCATGAATTTCTCTTTTATACTCAGTAGTAAAATATGCAAGGAAGGATTCAATATACCTCAAATTCATTGTAGTATCATGTATATTACTAGAAGTATAATATAAATGTTACATATAGCATTGATATTCATTGGTTCTACTCATATCATATATTCTTAATTTTAAAAATATAGTAGTATTCTTATGCTTATCATCATCAGCAGTGCCTATAAATTCAACAATTAAAGCAATTATAAGAGCAAATGTACCTGTTATCACGGAGCAATGCACCCTTAAGGGAGTGGTGTGATGTCTCCCCTTCCAACTGACAAATTGGAGTTACACTCGTAGGTTATGGGGGACCTGTATGTTGGATTGAATCTCTAGGGAGGGTTGGTTTCCCTATTATAATACATATAACTAGTTTCTACTCATAAGACTACTTTATTGCATGAACTAGGAAAAAGGGAGAAGGAATTAAGGTAAAAACTGAAAGGATGGTGATACACCAAAAATTTTCAGGATCTTAAGACTTGCTTGAATCACATTTATGGACCAAAGGAACCACACACACCATGCACAAGTTACAATGGATATGTCAATGCAAAAGGTGTTTTAGACAAGGGTTTGAAGTTATGACAAAATAAAGAAGGAAAACAAATGGCTGTGGAAGGGTAATTTAGTAAGCTCCAAAATAAGATCATGCACGCACTTGTTAAAAACAATCTATGACCTGTAAATTAACATATAACTACATAACGTATGGAAACTAAACTACAAATCAGTGATAAAGCAATATCACGAGATAAAATTAGCTTAGAAACAAAATATTACACAATAAACAGGATATAAAAAGGTAAAAATAGCTCCTTCATTAATCCAAAAGGTGAAACCACTAGAAAAGATCACTCATGACCCCTACTCTCAAGATTGAATAGAAATTGCATATATATGTTTTACAATGAATTCCATGGAGTTATATAGAGAACGAGGGAGAGAAGAAGAGGAAAAATCGCAGACATGCAAGTTTGATGAGTTTAAAATATAAAAACACATGTGGAATGCATGTAGAATTATCATCAAAGATAAAATATACACCTAGAATAGAAAAATGCATCCAAAAATATCCACTACATGCTTAAAAATATTAAAACGTGTTTTAGAAAAGAAAAACACATTTTAAAAATAGACGGCCCACCTTACATGCTCCTGCTATTTTTAAAAGCTTTTATTTGATAAAAATGGAATTCTTTTACATGTTTTGTCCCTTTTTAACTTCTACATGCTCCAAAATTGGATTTTTGATTGAAATAATGAAGCTAAAATAGATCTTTTTTCATCTCATGCCACGTAAAATTCCATGTGTTACGCGGTTTCTCTATGTTTTTCTTGACCTTTGCAGACTTTTCTAACCTTTGCAGACTTTGGTTTGGTCTTTGTAGTTTTCTATAGCTTTACCTTGTCATTCGCAGCACTCTGCGGTTTTTCCATGTTTTATGCTTGTTCTTTGGCCTTTAGTTTGGTCTCCACAATCTTCCTTGGATTTTTCTAGTAAAATAATTTGTTACACAAATTTTCACGGCCACTGAACACCCGCGGTACATTGAATACCCTTGGACCACTGGGAACGAGTTTCCTTTGTTTCGCAGCTTTTCAAACAGCTCTAACTTTTCATCCTTTGCTTTGGAGATTTTCACAGCCACTTTTCCTTGTTTGGAGGCCTCTCCTCTTCATCCTCATCTTTTGTTTTGCATATTTTGACAACTTCACAAAAATATTCAATCTCTAAGTCCACGAAACACTATTTTTTTATCTTTGATCAGCAGGAAACTGTATTTGACTTCCGCGAAACATTATAATCTCTCCCACCTCCTTCTACAGGTCTTCCATCCAAAGATGAATAAGTTTATATCATGGATAAGTAATATAAATAATCATGGGAACTTATTTAGATAAGTGTACCTCCATTGAGAATCACTGATTGATTAGGAGTGGAATCTTGTCATTCCTTTGCAATGCCTACGAAACCATTGGCAATGGTTTCTACTATATTTATAGGATTCTTATTATACATGAGAAATTGTTCATTTGACCATACTAGAATACTAGGAATCATTTATTTTATTTGATATGGCATATATAATTCTATCTTATATCGATTTGGCTGTAAGGTTTGAGTCCTTGTTGGATTGTTTAGAGGCTCATTAGAAGAAGAGGCTCCAGTTACTTCATTTGCAAGTACCATACTTTTAGCTTCTTCAGGAGTAAGAGTAGACATACCAATATTGTTACTGCTTCCTGGAAATATACATCTTACTTTGCTTTGTGAATCAACTAATTTAGCAACTTCTGACCAAGTTACTTTCCTAGACCAATCTGGATTGATTTCTTTTGGCTTTTTAGTATTTTAACCTATTTGTTCTACCCGAGGAACAATTTATAGGATTGGTTTGACCAAATCTTGAACTTGATCTATATTTTGGCTAACTTTAACTAAGGATTCATGCAGTTGGTGCAGGTTAGACTGAATAATTTTAACTAGTTCCAATCTTAGAGGATATTTCTCTTATTGTATCATGAGATTGACTAGAAATGGGTTTGATAATATTTACAACTTATTTAGTTACATGAGTAGGGATTTCAAGACATATTAACACATACTTAGAAACATAATCAAGACTTTTATCATTATTTTACAGAGGAAGACAACAAATCAAATTTAGTATTCAGCAAATGAATAGCGGAATGTAAATCACCTTTCTGATGTAATTTTATGTCCTTAATATTTTTCTCCATTTCGGCCTGTAAGGCTTCTTGGTTATTAAGTAAATTTGGACTATTTTAACAACCTTGTTAGTTTATTTCAGCGCCTTGGAATATTCTGAAGGATCAACATGTCTATTAATAATACGTTGATACCAAAAAAGAAATTTTTGCTTTGTATCAAGAGAGAGAATTTCACTACTATCTAAAGGAGGGAGACTAGGAGGAGTTTTTACAAGAATTTTTATTTTCTTATAGGTCTTGTTTATTGTAGGTCTATGGTATGATACATTTTTTTGCTTAATAATTTGTTCACAATCCTTAAACCACAAATAGTCAATTTTGGACCATAGATTATGATATTATGACTACAGACATATATCTATTATTTGCCTTTAGTATGAGAGAACTCAACTGTGGAGAAATATGAGGCATCTAAGCTAGAAGAGATAGATCTAGATAAATTAGGGAGAGACCTTTTAGATATGAAAGAAAAAATAAAATATAACGTAGATTCATGAATGGTTGTAGCATTTTCAATTTTAGGTTGATCTTTATCAATAATTTTTCAGGGATAGTGTCAATTCCTTTGCGACTTTTATTTATGACCAAGATATTAACTCTGGCTCAATCTTATGGCTTTCTAAACTAGCATGGCTCACCGCGATGTTGCCCTTACAACCATGTTTTACCACAGGGTACATGATACTGACCAAGTTTAGAACTAACACCTAGTAGTCCTAAAACAAAGCTAAATCAAAATCTATGCACCATCATGCTTAGAGCTTAAACAAGACTAATCTACCAACATCCTTGCATTAGAACATGAATAAATATTCAAACTAACATGTTAATCCATTAATCTCTATCTCTATTGAATGTTAATCAAATGAAATGAACCTATTTAGATCCTTAGCAATCAAAGGGTTGATTGTATGTTTGAATCCCAAGGTTTTCAAGAATGGAGTCTTGTCAATCCATGGCTACAAGACCATTTGACATATCTCCATATGACTTCAAAACTTGGATGGATGAATGCAAGAAATGAAGATAGCTAGCTCCTCCAATGAAGAATACTCTAAGATGATAAAATGGCTATAGCTTAGGCTCTATGCTCATTTAGGTGTAAGAAGAAAGGTAGGAGGAGGGCTCTTTATATAGCCCAATGGATAAAAGAATCTCTACATCCCTTTACATGTGGGATAATAGAGAGGTTGGGTTAGTTTTGGATAAGGAAGGTTTAGGAAGGGTTGAGTCAACCTTAGGAGAGTTTAGTTTGTCCTCTAGTGACTCATGGGGATTGAGGGGGTTTATTAATTAACCAAAGTGATTAATTAATAGGTGTGCAAGCTTATAGAAACTTTTTAGAGTAATAGTTAGTATGATTTATGTTATAAGAGGATTTTAATCAAATAAATGAAAATTTATTGATTAAATAGAAGAGATAATTAATTAATTAAGAATAATTAATTAATCTAGATAGAAAGGGGATCTTAATTAATTAATCTAGATAGAAAGGGGAGCTGATTAACGGAAGGTCATTAATTGTCGTCATTGTTGGATAGAAGAGTTAATTAACTAACGTAATGTAATTAATTAACGACGATAGAAGAGAAAATGTGTGATATTGACGATATGTCATCAATTTGTGAGAAAGGGTATAATTAGCACAATTTAAGTATTTAAATTGCTCGAGCTAAATTATAGGTGTCTACATTTTCCCCTCTTTGGGGTGGCGTAAGTGATGCCACTTCAAAGATAGTAGACAGATAAAATTTTGAAGGGGTAGAAGAAAAATTAGTAGAAGTGAGAGATGCCCCCTCGAGTGTCGATGGGGTGATGAAAGAAGGCGATCGACGATCGAAAAAGGTGAGAGAAATGGATAGAAGAATGGGTAGGGGCAGGATGCCCCAGGTGAATCAGAAGAATAGTGTTGATAGGAGAATGATGTAGAAGAGGAATGAAGATGAAAGAAAAGAACTAGCTTTCATCTAGTGTACATTGAAACAACTTTTTGTCATCATATTAGCCAAAGATCTACGTCATCGGTCCTTATTAAAAATATAAGCATACGAAAAAAGTAGAATGACATGAAAATCCATACTACAAACAATTTTCCATTTCTGAAAACACCAACTCAATGCAACATATGAAAAGCAATGCAATATGAGAAGGAAACAAGCTCATTTAATAGGGAAAACAAGTACAAACACACATATTCAAACCAACAATGGTCAAGATGGTTGTACAAATGTTTTGTTATCAAGCTGAAGATCCCCAAATGTTTGTGATTGATGAAAAGGGTGAAAAATGATGCCCCTAGCAAGGATACATGCAAGGGAAAATGATGAAGGATGTCGGGTCCAATGATAAAGCATTGTGTGCAATGAAACAGTATCAGCAACTAGATGTGCCCCAGAGTACCGACGAAGCAAGCAGGCTAGCTTTGTAAATGGTTGTAAATATGATGATCCATGAGTCATTTGATCTATGAACATGTGAAAATTCCAGCAAGATATGGAATGAATACCATGTGCAAGACATGAGTTTCAGCCGCTATGAGCTTGTTTACCTATTTTTGTAAATTTTACAATTTTTAGGATTTTTGAGAAATTTTGAATTTTTTTAGATTTTGGATGAATTTTTGAATTTTTAAAAATTTTGACTATTTGGATATAGAAGAAGGTAGAAGAAGAAGAAAGAGTCTCCTAAGAGAAAATGAAATGCTTCAAGGAGAATAAATAAGCAACATGTGACAAATAATGCCCAACACAATGGAAAAATTAACAAAATAAATTAATAAAAAATAATTATTTGACAGAGTGTGCAGAAGAAGTGATATCACCTAGGAGAAATAAAATTGTCCTAGTGAGAAGAATTGAGTACTAGGTGGCAAATAATGCCCCAAGCACGTGAAAAATGAAAAATTAAATAAAATAATTATTTACGGTGAGTAGAAGAAGAGTCAGAATGACAACGGTGGTCAAAATAGTCCTTTGGGCATCGTGGCTAGTGAGAATGGTTTAATATACCCCACACGGGGATGAGGGGGGGTAAATCATTACGATCAATTCATTTGTTACTAACCACTGCCAAAAATTACTGTGAGACCCCTGATAGTGATGAGGATGATGGTGAGAGCATGATCCCGTAGGAGATGCGCTGACCAAGTTCGGGAGTATGATTGACATGCAGACGATGGCCCCTTCATGATTAGTTTAACCTTTCCCTTTATATTTTCATGCATTTAATGCTTTATTTAATGTTTTAGACCTAGGAGAAGGTGCATGCGCAGGGGCACAGGCATCCTTAAGGGGGTGCACAAGCACCACAAAAGTGTGTGCATGCATGTGCATATGCCAAAAAAGTGTATGCATGCACATGTGCACATGCCAAAAGAGTACTTTTGTGCATGTGCACATGCAAAAGCATATGCATGTATGCAGGCATAAAAACCCTAGTGCAAGCACCCTAGGTGCATGTGCCCCATGTGTGCACACCAAAAAGGTCACGCGCCCATTGTGCACCAAAGAGGGAGTGCACACGCACCCCATGCGCATGCACAAAAATAGGCATGCACATGCCCAAATGGGTGTGCAGGTGCCAAAAAGGGAAGAAATTCCCAAAGATGAAGAACAAATAGGAAGAAGTAGGAAAGTGCCAAAAAGTGACATATAGAAGAAAGTGAAAATTAGCTTAGGATAGAAGAAAATAGAAGAACATAGAAGAAATGTTAGTGCCTAACACATGTTGTGTTTTACAGAGATGGTTTCCAGTGCTGTAGATGAGAGAGTGACATATTCACATAGCTGAGATAGAGGCAAGCCTACCTCGGTGGGACCGTCATGACATGGAGGTGTTGCTGGAGGTGGTTGGCTTAGGACATGTCACTGTGGATGCCATCTATCACCTTGGACCATGGCCTGCTGATAAAATTGATAGAGTGATGGCACAATGAGAGTCAGTGTTTCTGACTCCTGATAGGAGAGATGACTGTTACGTTGGAGGATGTTTGGTGGATATTGTGCATCCCCATTATTGGCTCCCTGATTGAGTACACTAGTGACTTTGGGTGGATCACAGAGGCTATCAGTGATATATTCTACCTGAGATGAGATACCCCATGAGGGTATGACAATATCTTTACACTATTGCATATCAGATCATACCATTCACTGGGGAACTTTATATTTGATGGCTCTTATCAGTGGGTTCTTACTCACTGATAAGACAGGTACTTCATTTCCATTGGGTTTGATTACCACTGTCCATGGTTTATACAACGATAAGAGATATTGTTGAGGCCAATGCATACTGGTACATCTATATTGGGATGTACATATGATCACCTACCAATGTCAAAAGATGGTGGGGCCTACCTCATTACTACATATTTGGTCATGGGATCACATAGTGATTGGTCACCCTGTTTGCGCACTGTGTATGCAAGCTCCACAGGAGCCGACACTCATGGGATGGGTTCCCATTGGGGATGATGTATGAGGGCACCTGGGTAGTACATATTATTATCGGCAAGAGTTTGATGAGCTGCAGTAGAGAGACATTATCTGGAGGCCCTATAGGCATATACAGTGGCCAGAGGATGGGGTAGAGCTTTGTGTCTACATGGTAGAGCAACATCTCCTGGGCAGTCGTAGTTATATTATTGATATTTACAGAGTGGATCGATGTCAGTAGCAGTTGGGAATTATCTAGGGAATTCCTCAGCTGGATATGTGGTATGCTCATTGTGATGTGGAGAGGCAGACCATGGGGCCTGTATTCAGGTAGCCTGAGCTAGGGCCAATTTTTGCATAGATGTACCACAGATTTGGGATCCTGCTCAACAGATTAGGGATCCTGGTAACACACCAGATTACTTGGCTCAGTATGCCACTATTTTGCCTTAGCGATTGACCATATTAGATGGGGCATGGGCTGCAGGTGAGAGGCCACCACCAGAGATCCCTTATAGTAGTGATGAGGGTGAGGGTGCAGAGGGCGGTGGCAGGGGAGGTGGTGAAGCTGATGATCCATTTGATGGATAGAGACATGATGGTGGATATGACCGACAGGGTCCAACATAGGGTCCTAGACTGAGGCCAGGAGGCTACAAGATTAGGAGCAGGGACAAGGTCCTAGGCCTAGAGAGGGACATGGGTAGCCTAGATAGGTTCCTGTAGCACAAAAGAGATTTCCCAGAGCATAGGGTCTGAGACACAACCCTCCTCACAGTCCACCTAGAGGAGTAGAGGGTGGAGATGACAGGGGACAACTAGCTTCCTTGCAGCAGCAACTACAACAGGTCACAACAGTTTAGTTGTGGGTAGTGACAGAGAGGGACCAGGCCTGAGCTCATATATAGGTTTTGACATCATAGCGGGACCAGGCCAGAGCACAGGTAGGTCAGGGAGGAGATGACACTACTCATTTTCAGCAGATACAAAAGATGGCCTCATAGATGACACATGTTATGAGTCTATTACAGCAGTCTCAGGTGCAGGTGCAACAGGTGACAACCGAGAGAGATCAACTCTGAGACAAGTGAGTAGTAGGTCAGGCTGATGTTGTGAGGTTATCTATGGAGGTAACATCCTTCCAATGCATAGATGAGGCCATGGTGACACCACACACCCATAGAGATTTAGTGACAGCTAAGGGAAGAGCCTCTTACTACCACTCCTTATATTATGAGGTCATTCCAGAGGGTCAATGAGCACCTACCTATAGCCAGCAGTCGAGTGGATCAATGAGGTCAGAGAGGCCTCAGGCATCAGGAAGATCAGTTGAGCAGTCGTGACGGCAGCGGACAGGGCAGTGGGGTGTACAGGTCATGGGTCCTCCCCCATCTCACAGGCCATTTAGTCTAGCTGAGGGTTTGAGTCAGTCATGACTCTTATGCATTTATTGATGTATATATGTACCTTGAGATACATGCCTCTTATGAAGGCTTCAACATTTTTGACTGATGTATATGATGTAGCATTTTGATGTATGCCTCTATTTTTGATGAAGGATTAGCATTAGCCTCTGATGAAGGTGTTGTGCCCTTGATGGCCCATTTTGTATCGATGATGTATATCCTCCTTGAGATAGACATTTTATACATGTATATATGGACCTTTGATGTTGCACATTGGTCATGTGGTGATGTATTTTATTTTGATGATTTATTATGGATGTTGGTTATATCATGATGTTATATTATTTTATTGCACACTTTGTATGTATCATGATGATAGTTGAGATGATGTATCACATGTGTTTGATTTTTATGATATATCCATAGATGATATCAATTGTATTACATATGTGATGTTCTAGATTAGTGGATGGGATGATATGATGATATTGGTGTGGGGGGATAGATTTTGATATTTTTGATCCCTCTTGCCCCCATTTGATGATACGATATGTGATGATTAGCTTAGCATTCATGTATGATGTATACTTAGTTTTTTATTTATATATGATGTATAGATGATGTAAGATGTGATGATATGGATGGAGATATGATGATGTGATAACAAAACTATGTACATGTGACAAGCAAACACAATCAAATGTTAACAAACCTATTAAATATACATTTCTAAACAACATGAATTAACACAACTATGTACAATTATTTACAAGCATGAAAAAACACACTTCATATGCATTAGTAAGAATGAATCTAATCTAAGAAAGACAAGATGAATTTAACAAAGTATGTTCAAGCGAAAAACTATACAAATGTACAAGCAAGCAACAACTATACAAATGATCAATGTACACAAACTAACAAACAAAGCAAGAAACAAGATAAAGAAAGTAAACTAAAGCTATGTTTTTGTAAGATTGTTTTTAGTGTGTGTGTTTTGCGTTTTTTGTGGGAATTTTGTGAAACAATTTTCTATTTTTTTTGTGTTTTGAACATTTTTATTTTGTTTTTGGATTTCAAACATATTTGAATGTTTTTGGATTTTCATCATTTTGTTTTTGATGATTTTCTAAGGTTTTTGAAGCTATGTGCAGGAAACTGAGAAACGTGGATGCCCCCATGTTAGATGGAGAATATACAAGGGTAGGTGCCATGTGTTATAAAAAGAAGGTGAAAGTGTGAAGGTGCCCCTAGTGTTAGATGGGGAATATACAAAGGAAATCCCTTCACCGATTTACAAGAGGAGAAACAGCCGGATCAAGGCTTCACAAGATAGGCTCATAGGAATCTCGGATATAGGTGTGGAACCAGCCCTAGGCTAAGTAAAAGTACCCCCCAGATGCAAGATGCTTGTGAACAAATGAATCCTCCCAAGGGTGCCAGAAGCCAGTTTTCACCAAGGGACCTATCCAAAGTGCCACAATTGTGTGGTTTTCACATATGGATGACCTACTTTTTCTTTTTCTTTTTTCTCTTTTTTGACTTTTTTGTATTTTGATCCTTTTTTACTTTTTTTTTTTTTTTTTTATTTTGTGCCATGTTTAAGCATAGAACCGCTTAAGGTGCATGGAATTCATAGGCTTGTGGAGCTCATCTCCATTGGGATGAGAAAGTTTGTATGCTCATGTTCCATATTTTTCCACAATGACGTAAGGTCCTAACCAGTGTGGTTCAAACTTTCCTTTCTTCTCTCTTTCTACCCTTGTGTTGAATTGATTCTCTTTCATGACCAAATCTCCAACCTCAAACTGACGAGGTATGATCCTTTTGTTGTAGTTCTGGGAGACTCTGTTTTGATACACCTTGAGATGGTTAAGGGTGTGGATGCACTTTTCATCTAGAAGTTCCAATTTTGTGAGCTTGGCCACTCTGTAATCCTCATCTTTGTCCAGATAATCCCTAAGAGATATTCTAGGGAAGGAAGCTCTATTTCCAATGGGATGATAGATTTTGTTCCAAACACTAGGGAGTAGGGTTTCACACTAGTAGGAGTGTGAATGGAGGTCCTATAAGCCCAGAGGGCTGGGTGAATTTGTAAATGCTAGTTGCGACCTGTCTTACTCACCATATTTTCCATGATCTGAACCAATGTTTTGTTAGTGGCTTCAGCTTGCCCATCACCTTGAGGATAATACGACGTAGACCACTTTAATGATTATTTGAAATCGATGACAAATATCTTTCACTATCTTGTTCTTGAATGATTTTCCATTAAGGGTTGAATTTTGACGTGATGTACTTGAGTGGGTCAACTTTGGATATAAGCTTGGTCTTAGTATTCAATAGGTAATGCACTTATCAATTTTTTTGGAAGGTAAAAAAAACATTCCCAGACAAGCTTTTTCAATTTGAGGATAGTTGAGCTCATAAGAAATTAGGGTACAACTAAGATAGTACACAAATTTCTCTTTGTGGCCTAGGTCATATTGTGTGAAAAACATGCCAATAGAAAATTGGGTAGTATAAATATATAGTAAAAGTGGCTCGCCGGGAGTTGGAGGTATGAGGACAGACAGGTTGGCCAAGTATTGTTTAAGCAAGGAAAAGGCATGTTGTTGCTTTGGTCCCCAAATAAGGGCAACATATTTCTTAAGAAGATGGGTGAATGAATGACATTTTTCAGTAAGTTGGGAAATGAAGCAGCGGATGGCTTGTATCTTTCCTTGCAAGTTGTGTAGTTGTTTGATATTCTTGGGAGGAGGCATCTCAATAATGGAGGTGACTTTAGCTAGGTCTACCTAAATCCCTCTCCTTAATACAATGAAGTCGGGTAACTTCCCTGACAATATGCCAAACACACACTTCTTTGGATTTAATCTAACCTTATATTCTGGCACAGGTATTTCATAAGATACACCAAAAAATATTAGGGTGGTATTTTCTCACCTTAAACTTCCCTAGGATATCATCTACACAGTCCTCCATGATTTCATGAATCATATCATGGAATATCACTGTCATCGCCCTTTGATAGGTTGCACCAACATTTTTAAGGCCAAAGGGCATTACTCGGTAACAGAATGTCCCCCAAGGAGTTGTGAAGGTTTTCTTGTGATGATCTTCATCTGCTATTTTGATTTGATTGTAGCCCGAAAAACCATCCATAAGAAATAACATTTCATATACCGCAATTGAGTCAACAATCATGTTAATATTAGGCAACGAGAAATCATCTTTTGAACACACCTTATTAATGTCTCTAAAATCAGTACAAATTATTATCTTGACAGGTTTCTTTTGTATGAGGACTATATTCGATATCCATTCCAAGATAGTTCCAGTCTAATGAATCCTTTTCAATCTAGAAATATTTCTAGCTCTTATTTAACTAGAAGAGCCACCCATGGATGCATTTTTCTTAGTTTTTTCTTGATGGGCTTTCTTCTGCGTGCACAACTAGGTTACACACTACTAAATTTGAATACAAGCCCAACATATCCTTATAGGACCATGTGAATATATCTACAAATTCTCTCAGAAGCATGGTGAATGTCTTTTGTTCCCATGTTGAGAGTGAAGCTCCCAGCTTGACTATCTTTGGGTTTATTTTGTTCCAATATTCACATCAATGGTTTCTTCAACCAAATTTGAATGACCATATCCTAGCTATGTAAGATGAAATGAGGAAGGTTGATATCTTTCTTCCAAGGGTGTCTCTATGATATTTTTACCCTTGGCATGGTCACTTTTCTTGTCTAATTGATTTGGTTACTTGTTTGTCATCCAATGCCTCAAAGAGGTTTTCAATATGCCAAACACACACTTCTTGGAATTAATTGACCTTGTATTCCCACAGGCTTTTTGTTGGAACTTTTTCCCTCACTCTTTTCTTAAGTTTTTCTGACCACGGTTAGCTCTCCTTCCTCTCCAAATATGTCAGGTATCTAATTCAATGTAGAAACCCTTCTTACGATCTCTAATTGGAATTGTATCTCGTATGCCCATGAATTTTGCAATGGCCTCATCATTTTCAAAGAGGTCCAGTGGCACATGCCGTTGTTGGTCCCAATTGACAAGTGAAGAATAGAAAAGGTCAATTTTAGGTTCAGTGGGGGTTAAGGTAAGGACAACGGTATCCATGAATAGGTCCGTGGAGGCAAGATCCTCATATTGGCTACAGTGAGAATTTGTGTCGTCGTCTAAATAATAAGAGCTATCCTTAAGCTTAGAATAGGTAGTGAATTGATCATTGGGGTGTGATCCATAGGGTCAAATGCCAATACCATATTTTTCCATTTTGAAATGTGGAAGAGAAACTAATTCTCTTGGTCCTTACTCATTCTTTCCATATCCTAGGCCCTTATATCCCATAGAATACATCATTCAGTTATACTTTTCATACTCAGGGATTTGGTAACAGGTCAGTTGAGTGTCCTCTGGGACCCAAGTAGTATGTGGGTCCAACAATTTATCTTGTGCAAGTAATCCCCTAGGTAAAAACGTCTGATATTTCATTCATCTCTAGGCCATTTGAAATGATATTTGGGTCGGCCTCTTGTTTTAGGTGAAAAAGATAGGTCTGAAACTAGGAGAGCTTGTTGCACATTGTATTCTCCACAACCATACTCCAGAAATTTCATCTCCAACGAATCAAAAGGAGAGGTAGATGTAGAAGCTTCATGAGCACAATAACTTAGGAAGTCTGAATAGATATCTATGATTCCATAGCTTATGATTGAAGGGGAACAACTATATCAGCAGAAGGACATGTATAGGTACCCTTATGAGTAAAACTATTAATATCTTTGTAGTGAGTGAAACGTTCTAGATCTCCTTGTATTGTAACTGTAAGCTATGAAAAATACACTACTAACAAGGAAGTAAAATACCAATAATCATACCTCCTCCTTCGCGTTCCGTAGCAAACCTCAGAATGGGCTAGGAAACTTGGATTGAGCCCTGATTTTGTGATATGTAGGTGCTTTTCTTCAAGACGGAGCAAGACCTTCCTGCAACAACGATCCTCTTACTTTGCACTGGATGGGAAAAAGGATTATGAGGCTATTTTGGCATTAGGACTAGGCAAAAGGATGTTCTTTGCTCAAAGGATGCAAGAACTTAGATATGGCATGAAAGCTTATTCTCCGTGTGTTTAGAGGGGAGGGGTAAGGTTGTATTTATAGCCTGAGGGAGTGATTAGCTTAGATTAATTTAAGTAATCATGGTTTGAAAATGTGGGCAAGATTAAGTGGGTGGTTTGAAAATGTGGGCAAGATTAGGTGGATGGTTTGAAAATGTGGGCAAGATTAGGTGGATGGTTTGAAAATGTGGGCAATATTAGGTGAGTGGGGGCCACGAAGAATGGGTGAGGATTTGAATTATATTTTTAATTCATAAGTGGAGGATTTTAGGTGAGTGGGGACCACGAATGGTGGGTGAGGATTTGAATTTGAATTTTTAATTCAATAGTGGAAAAACATGGAGAATAATGACATGTGGTGAGGATTAGATTATTTTTAGATTTTGAAATGGATAATTAATCAAATTATATTTGATTAATTCGAAGTGTATTTTTGTGGGAAATGAGGAAGGGAAATTAATTGATTTAGGATAGATGTGAAATTGGGGTGTCTACATTTGCCCCTCTTTGGAAGGGTACTATGAAAGTAGTGTCCTTTCAAAGAAAGTAGACGGTATGGGGGAAGAATTCAATCTACTTTTTAAAAGGTAGAGCGAATGTTTGTTGGGGAGAATAGAAAGTGGTGAGTGACGGATGTCATGGTATCCTCCAAGACAAAAATGTCATGAGAAGATGTGATTATGGATAGATGTGGTGATGCCCCCTCGAGAGGATTGACGAGAATGAAATATACGACAGAACTCTCGAAAAGAAGGGAAATGGATTCGGTGGAGAAGAGGATGATAATGGAGTGGAAGAGACTGGAATGACCGCACGACGCAAATGGAGGAAGGATTCAATCGACCTTGAATGCTAGGTGTGAGGGTGTGTGGGAAAGAGAAAAGGGAATGGATAGGATTGGGGGTTGATTATGAGAAGAGTAAGGGAGATAGGGGAGGGGAAAAAAAAGGAATGAAAGAGGTAGAAATAAGAGAGAGGGATGATATGGGAAGAAGGGAATGATGAAGGACAAACAAGGAAAAAAGAGGAAAATGACAGAGTAGAGGGTGAAGGGATGAAATAGAGAGATGTGTAAAATGAAGGAAGCAACAGAGATAGTAAAGAGGGATACGTGGCAGTGAAATAAATGAGAGAGTGAAGAAAAGGAGGAAATGGGAAAGGATAAATAAGAAGGAGAAAACGAGGTGGGAGTAGGGGGTGAAATGGAGGGAAATGGAAAGAGGACAAAAGAAGAAGTAGAACGGAGAAAAAAAAGAAACTATGAGGGGCGAGGAAAGTGTGAAAAAGAGGAGAGAAAGGAAGAGAAACATATACAGAATGAACAAAAAGGTAGGGGTGGTAGAGAAAAGGGGAAGTGGTGGAAGAGATGAGGTGTATGTTGTAAGAAGATATGTGGAGAAAGGATAATAGGAGGAGGAAAAAGTGGGTAATAGGAGATACCAGGTGGAAGAAACGATCAATAAAGTGAAATAAGAATGAGGCGGGGGAGAAGTTCACGATGACAAGTTAAGTGTAGGGAGGACCCTAACATAAGATTGTCATGTGACGGAAGTGGTTAAGTAAGATTGCCATGTGAGCAAAACTGGAGATGACAAATGGTCAAGCGAGAAGTGGTGTTTGCGAGAATCGAAAAGGAGGTGAAAGGATGTGATAATGGGGAATGCCGAGAAAAAATGAAGGGTGAAGGGTGGGTAGTGATGGGGAAAGGCAAGGAGACAGATCATCCTTAAGAGGGACTCTTAAGTGAGATCGCCATGCTGGGTGAGTGGTTAAGTAAGATTGCCAAGCAGAGGAGGGTGATAGTGGTGGTAAAAAGATGTGATGATGGGGAATGAAGAGGAAATATGGTGGTGAGATTGGAGAGTGATGGGCGAGTGTAAGATGACATGTCATGCTTAAGAGAATCTCTTAAGTAAGATCGTCATACTACTGGAGAAGTTTCGTAGGGTCACCCAACCGACAGGGATGATATGCAAAGAGAAAGACAAAATGATATTGGGATAGGGGTGGAATGGTAGGGTGAAGAAGATGATCGTGATGAGAGGTGGGAGAAATAAGAGGGGGGAAATATGATGGGATGGGGGAAGGCCACAGGACAGATCAACCTTAAGTGGAAGTCTTAAGTAAGATTGCCATGCGGCTGGGATGGTTAAGTAAGATCGCCAAGCTGAGGAAGAAGGATGATGTTAAAGTTGGTGGGAATAGGGTATCACAAAATGGACTGAAGGGGAACCCTCAAGTGAATTTGCCATACTACGAGAGCGTGTAAGTAGGATGACCAGGCATAAGGTGGATTTGGGGAAGGATGAGAAAAGAGTGAGTGAGGTATGCCTAAGTGGTATATGATATGAGATGAGGTGATAATAAGAAAGAAAGGACACAAAGGAGTGTAACATGAATGGATGAAGGAATATATGTAGTGGAGGGTGGAGAGTGTGAGGGGAATCCTTAATTGGGATGCCCACGTGGTGAGAGTAATGATGCGGGAATGGGAAGTAGAAGAGGTGGAGTTAGAAGATGTGTTTGGTGGTGATGGTTATTTGATGAGAGGGCATGTGGTGAAGAAGCTTCTACAGCGGGGAAGATCTTAGGGAGAGGGTAAACCTCCACTGAGGATTCCATATAGAAGGGGTTATTAAGTAAGATTGTCAAGCGGGAAGAAAACGGGTGAAAGGAAAGAATACCAATGGGTGAGAGGGGACAGGAATGGTGAGAAGGGTAATATGGGTATAAGCGGCGGAGGAGTAAAAATGAGAAGTGAGAATGAATGGATCAAATACATGGTGATCATGGTGGGGGAGAAGGAGCTGCTGGATAGTGAATGCTACTTGAGAAAGATCGTCAAGTAGGATTCGCAAACTGCAACGGTGATCAAGTAGGATTCGCAAACTGGAGAATGCATTAGTATGGGTGAATGGATGGGGTGCAAAGTAAGATGTTGATCATGCAGGAAGATACTCACGTGACGAAAAGCATCTTAATTTTAATATAGCACATAACAGGATGCATCGTGATATAAAAGATCAGGATGACTAGACTGTAATATGCGTGATAGCATAGACAGGGGCCATCAAAAAGGTTTGATGCCCCAGTACGATATGCAAATGGAAGAGAGCATAGACAGAGGCCATCAAGAAAGTATGATGCCCCAGTACGACATGCAATCAGATAACATAAGAATATTACAGAGAACACCAGGATACATAAAATCAAGATGCCCCCTGTAATATATCAAGATACAAGAAAGCAATTAATAATTTGCCACTAATAATGCAACACAAGAACCAGTAAACATGTCCCTAACGTGTTCCACAGTGATGATTGATTAGATGTGCCCCCAAGCAGGGGTACAAAGGATTGGGTCAGTCTCCTCAAACAAGGAAACAATGAGAGCCGGATTTTCCCCAAGCGAGGATTCACGCGAGGAGAAGTGGTTTGAAATTGGTAGTCATAAGGTGGTTGGACCATTCGTTTGGGATAATAGTTCAAAGGATGAATTGTGTTACTTATTGAGTTTTTACGATTTTGTGGATGTTTTTGGTCTTTTGAAAATTTTGCAAATGTTTTTGTATTTTGGATATTTTCTAATGTTTTTGTTTTTGGATTTTTTGATTTTCTAATGTTTGTTTTTGAATTTTATTTTTTTTTTTTGGATTTTCTAATGTTTTTGAATTTTTATGATGTTTACACTGTGTTTGGATTTTTGACGATTTTCAAATGTTTTTGGATTTTTGGATTTTTACACTGTTTTTTGGATTTTTGACGATTTTCAAATGTTTTTGGATTTTTGACGATTTTCAAATGTTTTTGGATTTTTGACGATTTTCAAATGTTTTTGGATTTTTGACGATTTTCAAATGTTTTTGGATTTTTTTACGATTTTCAAATGTTTTTTGATTTTTACATTGTGATTGACAATTTATGGACCAGAGTGCAGACTTATTTTTGAGAGACGATGTACCGTGTTCCGCATTGTAACTTATGCTCAAAATAACATAAATTCACTTTCCATTGGCAGGATATGGTGGTGATGATATGATGAAAAGAATTCCAACTCCATTCTTGACTCCACACAACTAGTAAGATGTGTGGGCTCATCACCGAGAATCAAGAAGGACGCAGGAGGTAGATAATGAATATAGAGACAAATGCTAACAACAATCCCTTTGGGAAATTGTGACTCCATTCTTCATAATGGTACTGAACCGGTTTCAAAAATGGCTTTCACTTTATGAGTCACATGCTAGACTTAGACAGTTATGTGGCCTACTGATTGATAAGATATGAGGTTAAGGGATAGTTCTCTCTTCACTTAGGCATCTAAATTACGTGTTTGGGGATTCTATAATTTGTAAGCACTATAAGATTTTGTATTTTTGAAATGACTCCCTATGCCTTGCCCCATGCTACTAGTGAGAAGCAAGGGCTCATCACCAAAGGCAAAATATAGGCGAGTGAATTTCTTTTTTGTCTTTTTTTTTGTTTTGTTTTTTTTTTTGTTGTTTTTATTTTTTGAAGAATATTTTGCAATGTTTTTATGCTTGTATGAGAATGACCCTCTACGCTTTGCCCCATGCCACTTGTAAGAGGCAAGGGTTTATCACCGAAGACAAGACGTAGACGAGTAAGGGCACCTTCCTCGATTCCTAGTCTCACACTACTAGTAAGAAGTGTGGGCTCAACACCAAAGACTATGAAGGACGAAAGATGTGACAATGAATTATTCATAAGTTATTGAATTGATAGATTTTTTATTTTTTACAATAGTGCTTTGTATTTGGGAAGAAACGTCTGCCCCCAATCTCAGCCCCACACGACTAGTAGGACGCGAGGGTTCAACACCGAAGACTGAGATGGACGACCAAACGAACTGGGTAACAAAGTTTAGAGCTTTGTTATGAAAGAGAGAATGTATTAGAAGGGGATATATTACCATCAGTAAGCTTCTAGGTATGACCATAGAGGAAAGCGACTGAAAGTGGAAGAAGTATGACGCTCACAAACTTAATAGGATTTATATTAGCACTTGTCTCATGATGATAAATATGAAGATGTGATTTTGATAAAGAAAATATCTGCCAATGGAAATGAATGAATTTAATTTATTCGGAAATAAGCAAGACAAAAGGAACAATGTACACGTTGTTATTTCCTGGAATATAGACTTATTTCAAGAATAAAATTTCTTTGAATGGAATACATTCATGGGTTTTTCAAAACTTGGCCGGTGTCAATGGCCAATTTATAAGCTCCAAACCCAAAACTATCTATGATTTCGTTGGGCTCAAATTTTTCTTGTTTGTCTCGTTCTTTGGGTGTGTTCTTTCGATTTTCTTTGAGAATGAAATGATTGACCTTAAATTTTCTAGGTTTGAATTTTTTATGGTAGCTATGCCGTAGCTGATTTTGATATACTTGAAGATGATCTAGGGCATTAAGTTGTTTTTCATCAAGAAGCTCGAGTTCATTAAGGCGTGAATGTTGATAATAATCTTTATTGATTACGTCTTTGAGGGATATTCTAAAGGATGGGAATTCAACCTTGACATGTAAAATATCATTCCTTCCAATTTGTGACTATAAACAAGGGAGAAGGGAGTGGCCTCAGTTTGCATTGTTTGATTTTTTGCTTCTGTTTGTCCATGAATTAATTGATTTGACGATAGATTCAAAATTAAATATGGAAAAGGTGGCATAAAGATATTCCTAGGTATACATACCTCGTAGAATATATGCACATAGAAGTCTTGATAGGTGAGAATCATTAGTGATGAGATGCCTGCAAGATCGATCGTTGAAAGTATGATGGTCATGACAGGTTGCATTGTTGCAAGTGTCCAAACTTGATGTGGTTGTGTTTCGACAAAAAGGCTAGAGATGTTAGGCATAAGAGCCAATATTGGAAGAATAGAATCAAACTTAATGGTACCTGTTGATGGAACCTCGTCTGTAGTGTCTACAGTAATATCAAGGTTTGAAAGGGAGTCTTGAAACGAGATCAAGGTCTCGTTAGATGTTGGAAGAATGTTGTCACCCAAAACAGGTTCAATATATGTTTGGGCTGAAAGAGAGTCTTGAAATAAGTTCAAGTGCTCAGTAGATGTTGGAAGAATGTTGTTGTCCAAAACAGGTTCAATGTATGTTTGAACTAATGGAAGGAAATTTGAAAACCTCATAATTGGTTTGGAATTAGAGAGTCTTGACTGTTAATCTTGATCTCGTGGAATTTCAATGGTACCATAGGAGTCTTCGACTCAATTAAGTAACTCAGTAAGCGTGCCAGAATCACTTCCTCAGGCTATAAATACAACCTTACCCCTCCCCTCTAAACACAGAATGGAGAATAAGCTTTCATGCCATATCTAAGTTCTTGCATCCTTTGAGCAAAGAACATCTTTTTGCCTTGTCCTAATGCCAAAATAGATAAGGCATAATCCTTTTTCCCATCCAGTGCAAAGTAAGAGGATCGTTGTTGCAGGAAGGTCTTGCTCCGTCTTGAAGAAGTGATTAGCTTAAATTAATTTAAGTAATCATGGTTTGAAAATGTGGGCAAGATTAAGTGGGTGGTTTAGCAAGATTAGGTGGAGGTTTGAAAACGTGGGCAAGATTAGGTGGATGGTTTGAAAATGTGGGCAATATTAGGTGAGTGGGGACCACGAAGAATGGGTGAGGATTTGATTTTGGTATTTTTAATTCATAAGTGGAGGATTTTAGGTGAGTGGGGACCACGAAGAGTGGGTGAGGATTTGAATTTGAATTTTTAATTCAATAGTGGAAAAACATGGAGAATAATGACATGTGGTGAGGATTAGATTATTTTTAGATTTGAAATGGATAATTAATCAAATTATATTTGATTAATTCGAAGTGTATTTTTGTGGGAAATGAGGAAGGGGAATTAATTGATTTAGGATAGATGTGAAATTGGGGTGTCATACATTTGCCCCTCTTTGGAAGGGTACTATGAAAGTAGTGCTCCTTTCATTTGAAAGTAGATGGTATGGGGGAAGAATTCAATCTACTTTTTAAATCTTCCTGCATGATCAACATCTTACTTTGCACCCCATCCATTCACCCATACTAATGCATTCTCCAGTTTGCGAATCCTACTTGATCACCGTTGCAGTTTGCGAATCCTACTTGACGATCTTTCTCAAGTAGCATTCACTATCCAGCAGCTCCTTCTCCCCCACCATGATCACCATGTATTTGATCCATTCATTCTCACTTCTCATTTTTACTCCTCCGCCGCTTATACCCATATTACCCTTCTCACCATTCCTGTCCCCTCTCACCCATTGGTATTCTTTCCTTTCACCCGTTTTCTTCCCGCTTGACAATCTTACTTAATAACCCCTTCTATATGGAATCCTCAGTGGAGGTTTACCCTCTCCCTAAGATCTTCCCGCTGTAGAAGCTTCTTCACCACATGCCCTCTCATCAAATAACCATCACCACCAAACACATCTTCCAACTCCACCTCTTCTACTTCCCATTCCTGCATCATTACTCTCACCACGTGGGCATCCCAATTAAGGATTCCCCTCACACTCTCCACCCTCCACTACATATATTCCTTCATCCATTCATGTTATACTCCTTTGTGTCCTTTATTTCTTATTATCACCTCATCTCATATCATATACCACTTAGGCATACCTCACTCACTCTTTTCTCATCCTTCCCCAAATCCACCTTATGCCTAGGTCATCCTACTTACACGCTCTCGTAGTATGGAAAATTCACTTGAGGGTTCCCCTTCAGTCCATTTTGTCATACCCCTTTACCACCAACTCTAACATCATCCTTCTTTCTCAGCTTGGCGATCTTACTTAACCACTCACCCGGCATGGCGATCTCACTTAAGAGTCCCTCTTAAGGATGATCTGTCTCCTTGCCTTTCCCCATCACTACACACCCTTCACCATCCATATTTCCTCTTCATTCCCCATTATCACATCCTTTCACCTCCTTTTTGCTTCTCGCAAACACCACTTCTCGCTTGACCACTTTTCATCTCCAGTTTTGCTCACATGGCAATCTTACTTAACCACTTCCATCATATGACAATCTTATGTCAGGGTCCTCCCTACACTTAACTTGTCATCGTGAACTTCTCCCCCATCCTCTCCTCACTTTCACTTCGTCCCAACTCCTCCCTCCCATCTTCTTCACTCTTTCCCCTTCATCTTCTCACATTCCCCCTACATTTCTACCCACACACATATTCGCCATTACTGTTAATACTCCTATATCATTCTTTCATCATCATCTTCTCTTCCCGCACTCATAATTGTCAACGGGTTTTCCCTAAAAATTATCACTCCTCATTCCGCACGACCTCATTCACTCCCTTGGACCTTCTAGAGTTTCCCTTCATTCCTTCCCGCCTCTAAGCCCACCACTCATTGGCAACGGGTTTTCCCTAACGTCCCTTTGTTGGCGTTACCCTTTCCAGTCCTCATTCGCTTTCTCTTTTTCTTCATTTTTTCTTTCACCCTTCCCCACCACTCATTGTCAAGGGGATTTCCCTAACATCCTTTCATTGGCATTGCCTCTTCTATCCCCCATTCTCTTTTCTCTCCTATTCTTTTCCCTCACTCCCACCCTTTCTTGTCGCTTCTTACCCATCTTTCCATCTCCTCTTTGACCTCTTCACTATCTTTACTATCTTCATCATACATCCTTTTTCTATTTTCCCATCATCGTAGTATCCTCATTTCATTCTCTACCACTTCCCCTTTTCTCTACCATCCCTATCATCCCACTCTCCACATGCATCTCCATACCTTTCCACTTTTCGTTCATTCTGTATATGTTTCACTTCCTTTCTCTCCTCTTTTTCACACTTTCCTCGCCCCTCATAGTTTCTTTTTTTTCTCTCCGTTCTACTTCTTCTTTTGTCCTCTTTCTATTTTCCTCTATTTCACCCCCTACTCCCACCTCATTTTCTCCTTCTTATTTATCCTTTCCCGTTTCCTGCTTTTTCACTTCCATGCATCCCTCTTTACTATCTCTGTTGCTTCCTTCATTTTGCACATCTCTCTCTTTTATCCCCTTCACCCTCTACTCTGTCACTTTTTTTGTTTTTGCCTTGTTTGTCCTTCATCATTCCCTTCTTCTCCTATCATCCCTCTCTCTTATTTCTTTTCATTCCTTTTGTTCCCCTCCCCTATTTCCCTTACTCTTCTCATAATCAACCCCCAACTCCTATCCATTCCCTTTTCTCTTTCCCACACACCCTCACACCTAGCATTCAAGGTCGATTGAATCCTTTCTCCATTTGCGTCGTGCGGTCTTCCAGTCTCTTCCACTCCATTATCGTCCTCTTCTCCACCAAATCCATTTCCCTTCTTTTCGAGAGTTCTGTCGTATATTTCATTCTCGTCAATCCTCTCGAGGGGGCATCACCACATCTATCCATAATCACATCTTCTCATGACATTTTTGTCTTGGAGGATACCATGACATCCGTCACTCACCACTTTCTATTCTCCCCAACAAACATTCACTCTACCTTTTAAAAAGTAGATTGAATTCTTCCCCCATACCGTCTACTTTCTTTGAAAGGACACTACTTTCATAGTACCCTTCCAAAGAGGGGCAAATGTAGACACCCCAATTTCACATCTATCCTAAATCAATTAATTTCCCTTCCTCATTTCCCACAAAAATACACTTCGAATTAATCAAATATAATTTGATTAATTATCCATTTCCAAATCTAAAAATAATCTAATCCTCACAACATGTCATTATTCTCCATGTTTTTCCACTATTGAATTAAAAATTCAAATTCAAATCCTCACCCACCATTCGTGGTCCCCACTCACCTAAAATCCTCCACTTATGAATTAAAAATATAATTCAAATCCTCACCCATTCTTCGTGGCCCCCACTCACCTAATATTGCCCACATTTTCAAACCATCCACCTAATCTTGCCCACATTTTCAAACCATCCACCTAATCTTGCCCACATTTTCAAACCACCCACTTAATCTTGCCCACATTTTCAAACCATGATTACTTAAATTAATCTAAGCTAATCACTCCCTCAGGCTATAAATACAACCTTACCCCTCCCCTCTAAACACACGGAGAATAAGCTTTCATGCCATATCTAAGTTCTTGCATCCTTTGAGCAAAGAACATCCTTTTGCCTAGTCCTAATGCCAAAATAGCCTCATAATCCTTTTTCCCATCCAGTGCAAAGTAAGAGGATCGTTGTTGCAGGAAGGTCTTGCTCCGTCTTGAAGAAAAGCACCTACATATCACAAAATCAGGGCTCAATCCAAGTTTCCTAGCCCATTCTGAGGTTTGCTACGGAACGCGAAGGAGGAGGTATGATTATTGGTATTTTACTTCCTTGTTAGTAGTGTATTTTTCATAGCTTACATTCTGGCACGCCCGGTTACTTTCGATCTGTTACCATTAATTTCTCAATTAGTGGTTTTATCTGTTCTTTGTTTATTATTGTTTATTATTATTTCCTTTTCTGTTCCTTATGGTCTTCTTTGGTTAACCTTCACGCTTTGGGTAGTGTTTTTGTTGTGTGGTGTCTTGTGGTGTATCTACAGGTTATAGCAACAATGAAACTCTGAAGCTCATCTTGTCTTTGATCTCCTCGGTGCTTGGTGTTTAGTTGACAGTTTTGATTTTGCTATTTACTCGTCATCTGAAGAAACACATGAACTAGCCATTAGTTTATTATCTTACTGTCATGGGACAACCAATCCGAAAAATGTATTTATTTATTTACTTTTGCTAAAATAACTGTTTTGTAGGAAGTTAATCATTTACTATTTTTTTCTTCCTTTTATTTTAGTCAATCATTTTATGATCTAACTCTTTCTTTCTGTTTATTTTTATTTTTTAACCTTGCTGTCAAAATTTTAGCTTCTCAGGTGAAGTATAGAAGTCAGAAAATAAAAAAAACCAGCTCCCGGGACGTTTTTCTCACGTTTAAAATTTTCATTCAGAGCGTTCTCGTAGCCCATCTTCCGGAAGCCATAACTTTTGCTCCCGAACTCGGAATGACTTCATTTTTTTTTTAACAGAAAGGTATTGAAAAGATCTATGCAATGAAAAAATAATTTTTAGATTTAGACTTACAGAAAAATTTTGGTTTCATTTCTTCTAACACCTGTCTTTTTTGCAAAAAAACAACAAAATTATAATTTTATTTATTTTTATTTTTTAATTTTTATTTCACGAAACATCCTCACACGTATGCTCTTTCCTCGCACTTCAAAAGTGATCTTGGAAATCAGAAACGTGAGGCCACTCAAGCTTTAGAAAATAATTTTTATTTTTAATTTTTTGCCTTACATTTAAATTTTCCACGAAAACACTTCTCGGTAACGTTTTCACCCTCTTCTTTCATCATTTTTCTTTTTTGTGAACATAATCATTATCGCTATTTCGCAATCATGATTAATTGCAATAATTATTAATATTTAAAAAAAAAAAAAAACTATTTCAATTGTATCCGCGTATGCTCTTTTCTTGCGCCTTCAAGCGATCTAGAAAATCAGAAACGGTCACAATTTTTTTTAGTTTCTTGTTCTAACATTGCAGGATCCTCTAGCTTTGTTTTTCAACTGTCATTTTAATAATTATTTTCCTTTGTCATATTCTTAATATTTGTTTGGTCGTTGGTTGTGTATGCTCTTTTCCTGCGCCTTTGAGCGATCTGGCAAATCAAAAACAACCACGATCACTTTTCTAACATTTCATTTGCAGGATAACTACTAATTTGTTTTCTGTAGAACCGCGTTGCTGGAATATTGTCAAAAACAAAAACAAAAACAAAAACAACAAAAATCCCGCAAAAATACCACCATTTAAAGACAATTGCTGAAACAAAAAAAAAAAGGACGCTCAGGTACGCAATTATTTTCTGCTAGTGATTTATTTCAAGTTGGAAAGAACCCTGCGTTTAATCACTTTATCATATTGTTTTTGCACGTAGACGAGGTGGATTTCATCACCACCAAAGCTACACCGGTGACGTGGACTTGACTACCACGCACCAACAGCATTTGCATCTGCATTGCACTTTGAGACCTAGTCTCATCACAGCGTTCGGTATTTACCTCGCCGCTGCTCTTCACTTACAGGTAATGCTGTCGTGCAGCGCATGCGAGTCACGCCTAAATAGCTGTAACAACGAAGCCTGGGCATCGTCCCTGTAAATCTTCGGGGAGTTATAAGGACACCATACACATTCATCCCTCCATCACCTTCCACCTTTTCACAAAACCTGTTCTGGACGTGGTGATTCACTCCGAAACAGGCAAGTAAGAATTGGTGAGTCTCCTCCAGTGCTCTAAGGGTTCCCCGTACCAATTCTGTCCCCGTACAGAATTAGGTATATCAGGACTAGGGTATATCGGAGGACGCATCTTCTTGGAGTAATAAGAGCCTGCATCCACCATTTCACAGCATACTTGTATGATTGCATGAAACAATGATCATTCCTGAAGAAGTTACCTCATAAGCCAAAACAATTGAATCCACATGACTGCTTGCTGTTTGAAAACACAATAGTTTAGCATTATTTTATCATAAAACTTGGCTGATATCAATGTGTTCATTGTAAAAGTTCAGACCCTAGTTGTGTTCCACAAAAAAAATCAGTTCTCGACCAATTCAATACCAAGCGAAAACATCCAAACAATCCAACAACATAGACCAAAACATCACACCAATTTCATTAGCTCACTTTAGCCAATAATACATCTGTCATAGCTTGTCTTCAGCTATATCCAATAGATATTGAGTGACTTGCGTTCACTCCTTATCTCATCAATTGTCAGAACATTCTTTCTAGCTTGTTTCAAGCTATATCAAAATGACATTGAGTGACTTGTTTGAGTTCACTCATTATTTCATCAGCTGTCGAGTTTCACAAAATCCCATCCGACACAAATCCCTTCAAAACTCATTTTGAGTTCACAACTGTGTTGAGTCACTTGTTTGAGTTACTCTTCCTATCAAAAATCCAGAGCTTGTTAAAGCCAAACCAATCAACATATTCATCATAGCTTGTTTGAGCTACATCCCACTTGTATTGAGTACCTTGTTTGAGTGTACTCCTTACATTTTCGTCTGCTAAGCTTGTTTAATCCAAACCAATCAAGATATTCGTCATAGCTTGTTTGAGTTATATCCCACTTGTATCCCGAGTAGCTTTTTTTTTAAGCTTTCTCCTTATAGCCTTACTTGTTAAAACTCGATTGAGCCAAAATAAAGATCATAATCAATAGGTTGATTTCTTCATCGCACCTTTCTTCGTTCTCCCTCTCTTTCAAACATGAAGAATTCACGAAAAACATCACACAATGAGCTATTAGAACAAATTAATAAGATGACAACACAACTCTCTCATATGGCTACCCAAATCAGTGAGCGATCACCCAAAAAGCCGATCATACAACCTCACGAAGAAATCAGTTCACGTAAAGTCCAACGTCAGTTTACCCCCCTTGGAGAAAGTCTCTCTAGTGTTTTTCATCAACTAAAAGAGGCTAAACTGATAAAATATCCAATTACAAAACCCTTTGTCAAAGGGGAAGCTAAGCCATGCTGGTACAAACCTAACACATACTGTGACTTTCATCGCATTGATGGTCATCACATAGATAAATGTGTACGATTTAAGAATTACGTCCAAGACTTAATTGACGACGACGTCATCTCTGTAGAACTTGATGACAATGCTCTTGCAACCAACGACACATCCAATACCACAACTTTCCATGAAGAGCTGACTACTGTCGAAACTCCTATATATACTGAAATTCCACGAGATCATGACGACAACAGTCAAGACTCTCTAATTCCAAACCAATCCATATCTTCTTCAAATTTCCTTCCATTAGTTCAAACATACATTGAACCTGTTTTGGACAACAACATTCTTCCAACATCTACTGAGCACTTGAACTTATTTCAAGACTCTCTTTCAGCCCAAACATATATTGAACCTGTTTTGGGTGACAACATTCTTCCAACATCTAACGAGACCTTGATCTCGTTTCAAGACTCCCTTTCAAACCTTGATATTACTGTAGACACTACAGACGAGGTTCCATCAACAGGTACCATTAAGTTTGATTCTATTCTTCCAATATTGGCTCTTATGCCTAACATCTCTAGCCTTTTTGTCGAAACACAACCACATCGAGTTTGAACACTTGTGACAATGCAACATGGTGTGTCCATCATGCTTTCAACAATCAATCTTGTAGGAATCTCATCACTAATTATTCTCACCTATCAAGACTTCTATGTGCATACATTCTACGAGGTATGTATACCTAGGAATATCTTTATGCCACCTTTTCCATCTTTAATTTTGAATCTATCGTCAAAACAATCAATTAATGGACAAATAGAAGCAACAAACCAAATAACACAAACCATCATTGTCAACACACATGGAAGCTATTGGCTTAACCAAATCTATCCCACTCTTTGGGCTTACTGCACATCTTATCACACACCTATTGGAGCCACTCCCTTCTACTTTATTTATGGTTGGGAAGCTATTTTACATGTCAAGGTTGAATTCCCATCCTTCAGAATATCCCTCAAAGATGTAATCAATAAAGATTATTATCAACATTCACGCCTTAATGAACTCGAGCTTCTTGATGAAAAACGACTTAATGCCCTAGATCATCTTCAAGTATATCAAAATCAGCTACGACATAGCTACCATAAAAAATTCAAACCTAGAAAATTTAAGGTCAATCATTTCATTCTCAAAGAAAATCGAAAGAACACACCCAAAGAACGAGACAAACAAGAAAAATTTGAGCCCAACGAAATCATAGATAGTTTTGGGTTTGGAGCTTATAAATTGGCCATTGACACCGGCCAAGTCCTTGAAAAACCCATGAATGCATTCCATTCAAAGAAATTTCATTCTTGAAATAACTCTACTATTCCAGGATACAACATGTACATTGTTCCTTTTGTCTTGCTTATCTCCGAATAATTTAAATTTATTCATTTCCATTGGCAGATATTTTCTTTATCAAAATCACATCTTCATATTTATCATCATGAGACAAGTGCTAATATAAATCCTATTAAGTTTGTGAGCATCATACTTCTTCCACTTTCAGTCGCTTTCCTCTATGGTCATACCTAGAAGCTTACTGATGGTAATATATCCCCTTCTAATACATTCTCTCTTTCATAACAAAGCTCTAAACTTCGTTACCCAGTTCGTTTGGTCGTCCATCTCAGTCTTCGGTGTTGAACCCTCGCGTCCTACTAGTCGTGTGGGGCTGAGATTGGGGGCAAATGTTTCTTCCCAAATACAAAGCACTATTGTAAAAAAATCCATCAATTCAATAACTTATGAATAATTCATTGTCACATCTTTCGTCCTTCATAGTCTTTGGTGTTGAGCCCACACTTCTTACTAGTAGTGTGAGACTGGGAATGGAGGAAGGTGCCCTTACTCGTCTACGTCTTGTCTTCGGTGATAAACCCTTGCCTCTTACAAGTGGCATGGGGCAAAGCGTAGAGGGTCATTCTCATACAAGCATAAAAACATTGCAAAATATTCCAAAAAAATAAAATAAAAAAAAAAAACAAAAAAAAAAAAAAAAAGACAAAAAGGAAATTCACTCGCCTATATTTTGCCTTTGGTGATGAGCCCTTGCTTCTCACTAGTAGCATGGGGCAAGGCATAGGGAGTCATTTCAAAAATACAAAATCTTATAGTGCTTACAAATTATAGAATCCCCAAACACGTAATTTAGATGCCTAAGTGAAGAGAGAACTATCCCTTAACCTCATATCTTATCAATCAGTAGGCCACATAACTGTCTAAGTCTAGCATGTGACTCATAAAGTGAAAGCCATTTTTGAAACCGGTTCAGTACCATTATGAAGAATGGAGTCACAATTTCCCAAAGGGATTGTTGTTAGCATTTGTCTCTATATTCATTATCTACCTCCTACGTCCTTCTTGATTCTTGGTGATGAGCCCACACATCTTACTAGTTGTGTGGAGTCAAGAATGGAGTTGGAATTCTTTTCATCATATCATCACCACCATATCATGCCAATGGAAAGTGAATTTATGTTATTTTGAGCATAAGTTACAATGCGGAACACGGTACATCGTCTCTCAAAAATAAGTCTGCACTCTGGTCCATAAATTGTCAATCACAATGTAAAAATCAAAAAACATTTGAAAATCGTAAAAAAATCCAAAAACATTCCAAAAACATTTGAAAATCGTCAAAAATCCAAAAACATTTGAAAATCGTCAAAAATCCAAAAACATTTGAAAATCGTCAAAAATCCAAAAACATTTGAAAATCGTCAAAAATCCAAAAAACAGTGTAAAAATCCAAAAATCCAAAAACATTTGAAAATCGTCAAAAATCCAAACACAGTGTAAACATCATAAAAATTCAAAAACATTAGAAAATCCAAAAAAAAAAAATATAAAATTCAAAAACAAACATTAGAAAATCAAAAAATCCAAAAACAAAAACATTAGAAAAAATCCAAAATACAAAAACATTTGTAAAATTTTCAAAAGACCAAAAACATCCACAAAATTGTAAAAACTCAATAAGTAACACAGTTCATCCTTTGAACTATTATCCCAAACGAATGGTCCAACCACCTTATGACTACCAATTTCAAACCACTTCTCCTCGCGTGAATTCTCGCTTGGGGAAAATCCGGCTCTCATTGTTTCCTTGTTTGAGGAGACTGGCCCAATCCCTTGTACCTCTGCTTGGGGGCACATCTAATCAATCATCACTGTGGAACACGTTAGGGACATGTTTACTGGTTCTTGTGTTGCATTATTAGTGGCAAATTATTAATTACTTTCTTGTATCTTGATATATTACAGGGGGCATCTTGATTTTATATATCCTGGTGTTCTCTGTAATATTCTTATGTTATCTGATTGCATGTCGTACTGGGGCATCATACTTTCTTGATGGCCTCTGTCTATGCTCTCTTCCATTTGCATATCGTACTGGGGCATCAAACCTTTTTGATGGCCCCTGTCTATGCTATCACGCATATTACAGTCTAGTCATCCTGATCTTTTATATCACGATGCATCCTGTTATGTGCTATATTAAAATTAAGATGCTTTTCGTCACGTGAGTATCTTCCTGCATGATCAACATCTTACTTTGCACCCCATCCATTCACCCATACTAATGCATTCTCCAGTTTGCGAATCCTACTTGATCACCGTTGCAGTTTGCGAATCCTACTTGACGATCTTTCTCAAGTAGCATTCACTATCCAGCAGCTCCTTCTCCCCCACCATGATCACCATGTATTTGATCCATTCATTCTCACTTCTCATTTTTACTCCTCCGCCGCTTATACCCATATTACCCTTCTCACCATTCCTGTCCCCTCTCACCCATTGGTATTCTTTCCTTTCACCCGTTTTCTTCCCGCTTGACAATCTTACTTAATAACCCCTTCTATATGGAATCCTCAGTGGAGGTTTACCCTCTCCCTAAGATCTTCCCGCTGTAGAAGCTTCTTCACCACATGCCCTCTCATCAAATAACCATCACCACCAAACACATCTTCCAACTCCACCTCTTCTACTTCCCATTCCGCATCATTACTCTCACCACGTGGGCATCCCAATTAAGGATTCCCCTCACACTCTCCACCCTCCACTACATATATTCCTTCATCCATTCATGTTATACTCCTTTGTGTCCTTTCTTTCTTATTATCACCTCATCTCATATCATATACCACTTAGGCATACCTCACTCACTCTTTTCTCATCCTTCCCCAAATCCACCTTATGCCTAGGTCATCCTACTTACACGCTCTCGTAGTATGGAAAATTCACTTGAGGGTTCCCCTTCAGTCCATTTTGTCATACCCTATTCCCACCAACTCTAACATCATCCTTCTTCCTCAGCTTGGCGATCTTACTTAACCACTCACCCGGCATGGTGATCTCACTTAAGAGTCCCTCTTAAGGATGATCTGTCTCCTTGCCTTTCCCCATCACTACACACCCTTCACCATCCATATTTCCTCTTCATTCCCCATTATCACATCCTTTCACCTCCTTTTTGCTTCTCGCAAACACCACTTCTCGCTTGACCACTTTTCATCTCCAGTTTTGCTCACATGGCAATCTTACTTAACCACTTCCATCATATGACAATCTTATGTCAGGGTCCTCCCTACACTTAACTTGTCATCGTGAACTTCTCCCCCATCCTCTCCTCACTTTCACTTCGTCCCAACTCCTCCCTCCCATCTTCTTCACTCTTTCCCCTTCATCTTCCTCACATTCCCCCTACATTTCTATATCACACACATATTCGCCATTACTGTCTAATACTCCTATATCATTCTTTCATCATCATCTTCTCTTCCCGCACTCATAATTGTCAACGGGTTTTCCCTAAAAATTATCACTCCTCATTCCGCACGACCTCATTCACTCCCTTGGACCTTCTAGAGTTTCCCTTCATTCCTTCCCTCCTCTAAGCCCACCACTCATTGGCAACGGGTTTTCCCTAACGTCCCTTTGTTGGCGTTACCCTTTCCAGTCCTCATTCGCTTTCTCTTTTTCTTCATTTTTTCTTTCACCCTTCCCCACCACTCATTGTCAAGGGGATTTCCCTAACATCCTTTCATTGGCATTGCCTCTTCTATCCCCCATTCTCTTTTCTCTCCTATTCTTTTCCCTCACTCCCACCCTTTCTTGTCGCTTCTTACCCATCTTTCCATCTCCTCTTTGACCTCTTCACTATCTTTACTATCTTCATCATACATCCTTTTTCTATTTTCCCATCATCCTAGTATCCTCATTTCATTCTCTACCACTTCCCCTTTTCTCTACCATCCCTACCTTTTCGTTCATTCTGTATATGTTTCACTTCCTTTCTCTCCTCTTTTTCACACTTTCCTCGCCCCTCATAGTTTCTTTTTTTTCTCTCCGTTCTACTTCTTCTTTTGTCCTCTTTCTATTTTCCTCTATTTCACCCCCTACTCCCACCTCATTTTCTCCTTCTTATTTATCCTTTCCCGTTTCCTGATTTTTCACTTCCATGCATCCCTCTTTACTATCTCTGTTGCTTCCTTCATTTTGCACATCTCTCTCTTTTATCCCCTTCACCCTCTACTCTGTCACTTTTTTTTGTTTTTGCCTTGTTTGTCCTTCATCATTCCCTTCTTCTCCTATCATCCCTCTCTCTTATTTCTTTTCATTCCTTTTGTTCCCCTCCCCTATTTCCCTTACTCTTCTCATAATCAACCCCCAATCATATCCATTCCCTTTTCTCTTTCCCACACACCCTCACACACCTAGCATTCAAGGTCGATTGAATCCTTTCTCCATTTGCGTCGTGCGGTCATTCCAGTCTCTTCCACTCCATTATCGTCCTCTTCTCCACCAGAATCCATTTCCCTTCTTTTCGAGAGTTCTGTCGTATATTTCATTCTCGTCAATCCTCTCGAGGGGGCATCACCACATCTATCCATAATCACATCTTCTCATGACATTTTTGTCTTGGAGGATACCATGACATCCGTCACTCACCACTTTCTATTCTCCCCAACAAACATTCACTCTACCTTTTAAAAAGTAGATTGAATTCTTCCCCCATACCGTCTACTTTCTTTGAAAGGACACTACTTTCATAGTACCCTTCCAAAGAGGGGCAAATGTAGACACCCCAATTTCACATCTATCCTAAATCAATTAATTCCCCTTCCTCATTTCCCACAAAAATACACTTCGAATTAATCAAATATAATTTGATTAATTATCCATTTCCAAATCTAAAAATAATCTAATCCTCACAACATGTCATTATTCTCCATGTTTTTCCACTATTGAATTAAAAATTCAAATTCAAATCCTCACCCACCATTCGTGGTCCCCACTCACCTAAAATCCTCCACTTATGAATTAAAAATATAATTCAAATCCTCACCCATTCTTCGTGGCCCCCACTTACCTAATATTGCCCACATTTTCAAACCATCCACCTAATCTTGCCCACATTTTCAAACCATCCACCTAATCACTTGTAACTTATTTCAAGACTCTTCTTTCAGCCCAAACATATATTGAACCTGTTTTTGACAACATTCTTCCAAATCATTGGCTCTTATGCCTTGCGCTTTCGAGCCTTCTTTGTCGAAATCAGAAACGGTCACAAATTTTTTTTTGTTTCTTGTTCTAACATTGCAGGATCCTCTCATGACCATCATACTTTCCAACTATCGATCTTGCAATAAGGCATTTTCCTTTGTCACTAATGATTAATCATTTTTTTTGGTCGTTGGTATGTGTATGCTCTTCTCCTGCGCCTATCGTAGTGATCTAGGAAAATCTTTAAACAACCACGATTATTTTCCTAATCATTTCATTTGTAGGATAACTACTAATTTGTTTTCTATAGGACCGCGTCGCTAAAATCATTATTAAAAACAACAAAAATCCCACAAACAGACCACCATTCAAAGACAATTACTGAAACGAATGCAAAAAAGTACGCTCAGGTCCCGTCTCCCTTGTTTATGGTGGGCTAGATGATTTTACATTTCAAGGTTGGAAAGATTCCCTGCGTTTAGAATATCACTCAAAGACGTAATCAATAAATTGTTATTGCACGTCAACGAGGTCACGATTTCATCATGAACCAAAGCTTACACCAGTGAACGTGGACTTAACTGCCACTAGCATCCAACAACATTTGCATCTACATTGCCGCTTTGACGACCTAGTCTACCATCAAAAATTCAAGCGTTCGAAAATTTGACCTCGCCACTGCATCTTCATTCTTACAGGTAATGCTGTCATGTAGCGCACCCAAAGAACGATGCCTAAATAGCTATAACAATTTGAAGCCTGGGCAACGAAATCCCTAGTATAAATCTTCGGCTCTGGAGCCTATAAATTGGACACCACTGCAGATGGTCAAGATCCCTCCATCACCAATCCACCTGTAGTTCATTTAAAGACCTGTTCTGATCCGTGAGATGATTCACTCCGAATTCTAGGTAAGTAAGAATTGTGTACATTGTCTCCTCTAGTGCTTTCTAAGGGTTCCCCGAATAATTTAAATTTATTCATTTCCCTGTAGCAGATATTTTAGGTATCAAAATAAGGATCTTCATATTTATCATCATGAGGACACATCTTCTTGGAGTAATAAGATCTTGCATCCACCAGTTTGTCAGCAACATACTTCTTCCACTTTCAGTTGCTTTCGAAACAATGATCATTCCTGAAGAATCTTACCTCATAAGCCAAAAAAATCCGAATCCACATACATTGCTTGCTGTTTGAAAAAAAAATAGCTTTAGCACTTCGTTTTACCCAGTAAAACGTTTGGTCGTCCATATCAATGTGTTCATTGTTAAAAGTTCACGACCTACTAGTTGTGTTCCAGGCTGAGATTGGGGGCAGATTAGTTTCTTCGACCAATTCAATAGCACTATTGTACAAAAACATCCAAACAATCCAACAACACATGACCATAATTCATTCACACCATCTTTCATTAGCTTGTCATCAGTCTAACAATACATGTTGAGCCCATAGCTTGTCTTCAGCTGGTAGTCTGAGACTAGGATATTGAGTGAAGGTAACATTCACTCATCTACATATTGTCAATTCGGTCATAAACATCCTTGCATAGCTTAGTTTCTAGCTATGGGGCAAAGCTAATATTGAGGGTGACTTGTTTTAGTAAACTCATTATTCCTGTCCACCATCGCATTTATCCAAATCACAGCCTACAAAAATCCTTTCATAACTCATTTTGATTTATATAACAAGGAATTCACTCGCCGATACTATGCCTATTCAGGTGATGAGCTCTTGATTCGTCAATAGTCCAGAGCATTGTTTAAGGCATAGGGAATCATTACACAACATGCAATAAATCCTCTAATAACTGCATCTACAAAGTATAAAATCATCAATCACGTAATTGAGATAACTATGTGAAGAGAGAACTCTCCCTTATCGGTCATCACGAGCTTATTCGCGATCAGCAATCTAAAGTAATCGAGTTCTCATTTTCTTGCACCTGTGACTCATAAATTCCACAAGCAAATGTAAAAATCGGTTTAAAAACATTATGAAGAATGGAGTTATAAATTTCCAAAGGGAATAATGTTAGCAAATGTCAAAAATCTAAAAATATATGAAAATCTACCTCAAAAATCCTTCTTGAAACAGTGTAAAAAACCAAAAAATCTAAAAACTAGTTGTGAAAAATGTCAAAAACCCAAGCTGGAATTCATTAGAAACATATCATCACCACCATATCCTGCCAATGGAAAGAGAAATTGTGTTAACTCGAGCATAAAATACCACACTGAACACGCTACATACGAATAATATCCTGGTTTATCGCCTCTCAAAAATAAGTCAAACACTCTAAAAAATAAATTGCCACTCATAGTCCAAAAATCCAATCTACCAACATTTGCAAATCGTCAAAAATCTAAAAGCAATGTAAAAATCGTCAAAAATCTAAAAAACAGTGTAAGAATCGTTAAAAATCTAAAAACAGTGTAAAAATCGTCAAACATCTACCAACATTTGAAAATTGTCAAAAATCCCAAAACACATGTAGAAATACTCATCAAGAATCCAAAGACATTACACAAAATCATCAAATTCCCAAGATATTACACAGAATCCCTGTTAAAAATTCAAAAATATTACACAGAAATCATCCAAAAAATCTAAATTTTTTTATGAAAATCGTCAAAAAAGTCAAAGACATTTAGAAACATCATCAAAAATCCAAAAACAAAAACATTAGAAAAATATCTAAATATATAAATATATATATATGCATATATATATATAATAAAAAAAATAAAAATATTGTAAACTCCACAAAATCGCAAAAACTCTAAAATAAGCAACACAATTCAACCTTTGGACTATTATCCCCAACAAATGATCTAATCACCTTATGACTACCAAATTCAAACCACTTCTCCTCGTGTGAATGCTTGCTTGGAGAAAATCCGGCTCTCATTGTTTCCTTGTTTAAGGATAATGACTCAATACTTTACTATGTCCTCGTACCCCTACTTGGGGGCACATCCAATCAATTCATCACTGTGGAACACGTTAGGGACATGTTTATTGGTTCTTGTCTTGCATTATTAGTTGTAAATTATTAATTGCTTTCTTGCATCTTGATATATTACAGGAGAGAATCTTGATTTTATGTATCCTAGTGTTCTCTCTAATATTCTTACGTTATTTGATTACATGTCATACTTGGGCATCATAATTTATTGATGGCCTCTGTCTATGCTCTCTTCCATTTACATATCGTATTGGGGCATCAAACCTTTTTGATGGCCCCTATCTATGCTATCACACATATTACAGTCTAGTCATCCTGATCTTTTATATCACGATGCATCCTATTATGTGCTATATTAAAATTAAGATGTTTTTCGTCACGTGAGTATCTTCCTGCATGATCAACATCTTACTTTTCACCCCATCCATTCATCCATACTAATGCATTCTCTAGTTTGGGAATCCTACTTGATCACTGTTGTAATTTGCGAATCCTACTTGACGATCTTTCTCAAGTAGCATTCCCTTTCCAGCAGCTCCTTCTCCTCCACCATGATCACCATGTATTTGATCCATTCATCCTCACTTCGTCATTTTTACTCCTTCGCCTCTTATACCCATAATACCCTTCTCACCATTCCTGTCCCCTCTCACCCATTTGTATTCTTCCCATTCCACCTCTTTCTACTTCCCATTCTTCACAATCATTACTTAATCACCACGCGGGCATCCCAATTAAGGATTCCCCTCAGTGGAGGTCTAACTCCCTCCACTACATATATTCCTTCATCCATTCATGTTACACTCCTTTGTTTCACTTTTTTTCTTATTATGCACCTCATCATTATATCATATACCACTCAGGCATACCCCACTCACTCTTTTCTCATCCTTCCCCAAATCCATCTTATGCCTAGTCATCCTACTTACCCACTTTCATTACTATGGAAAATTCACTTGAGGGTTCCCCTTCTTTCCATTTTGTCATACCCTATTCCCACCAACTCTAACACTCATCCATCTTCTTCCTTAGCTTGACGATCTTACTTAACACTTCCGGCCGCATGACAATATTACTTAAGACTTCCACTTAAGGTTGATCTGCCCTCTGGCCTTCCCCCATCCCATCATATTTCGCTCATCTCATATCATCTCCCATCTCTAGTCGCGATCATCTTCTTCAACCTCACTCTTTTCTCACCCCTATCTCCAATATCCATCTTGTCTTATCTCCTTGCATATCATCCCTGTCGGCTGGGTGATCCTATGCAACCTCTCCAGCAGCATGACATGTCATCTTACACTCGCCCATCACTCTACAATCTCACCATCCATATTTCCTCTTCATTCCCCATCATCACATCTTTTTACCACCACCATTAACCTCCTCTTCTTGGCAATCTTACTTAACCACTCACCCGACATGGCGATCTCACTTAAGAGTCCCTCTTAAGGATGATCTGTCTCCTTGCCTTTCCCCATCACTACCCACCCTTCACCCTTCACCCTTCATTTTTTCTCGGCATTCCCCATTATCACATCCTTTCACCTCCTTTTTTATTCTTGCAAACACCACTTCTTGCTTGACCACTTTTCATCTCCAGTTTTGCTCACATGGCAATCTTACTTAACCACTTCCCATCATATGACAATCTTATGTCAGGGTCCTCCCTACAACTTAACTTGTCATCGTGAACTTCTCCCCCATCCTCTCCTCACTTTCACTTCGTCCCAACTCCTCCCTCCCATCTTCTTCACTCTTCCCCTTCATCTTCTCACATTCCCCCTACATTTTCTACCCACACACATATTCGCCATACTGTTAATACTCCTATAATCATTCTTCATCATCATCTTCGTCCTTCCCGCACTCATAATTGTCAACGGGTTTTCCCTAAAAATTATCACTCCTCATTCCGCACGACCTCATTCACTAGCCCTTGGACCTTCTAGAGTTTCCCTTCATTCCTTCCCGCCTCTAAGCCCACCACTCATTGGCAACGGGTTTCCCTAACGTCCCTTTGTTGGCGTTACCCTTTCCAGTCCTCATTCGCTTTCTCTTTTTCTTCATATTTTCTTTCACCCCTTCCCCACCACTCATTGTCAAGGGGATTTCCCTAACATCCTTTCATTGGCATTGCCTCCTTCTATCCCCCATTCTCTTTTCTCTCCTATTCTTTTCCCTCACTCCCACCCTTTCTTGTCGCTTCTTACCCATCTTTCCATCTACTCTTTGACCTCTTCACTATCTTTACTATCTTCATCATACATCCTTTTTCTATTTTCCCATCATCGTAGTATCCTCATTTCATTCTCTACCACTTCCCCTTTTCTCTACCATCCCTACCTTTTCGTTCATTCTGTATATGTTTCACTTCCTTTCTCTCCTCTTTTCACACTTTCCTCGCCCCTCATAGTTTCTTTTTTTCTCTCTCCGTTCTACTTCTTCTTTTGTCCTCTTTCTATTTCCTCTTATTTCACCCCTACTCCCACCTCATTTTCTCCTTCTTATTTATCCTTTCCCGTTTCCTGCTTTTTCACTTTACCTGCATCACCTCTTTACTATCTCTGTTGCTTCCTTCATTTTGCACATCTCTCTCTTTATTCCCCTTCACCTGCACCCTTCTACTCTGTCACTTTTTTTGTTTTTGCCTTGTTTGTCCTTCATCATTCCTTCTTCTCCTATCATCATCCCCTCTCTCTTATTTCTGTCATTCCTTTTGTTCCCCCTCCCCTATTTCCCTTACTCTTCTCATAATCAACCCCCCACTCCTATCCATTCCCTTTTCTCTTTCCCACACCCCCTCACACCTAGCATTCAAGGTCGATTGAATCATTTTCTCCATTTGCGTCGTGCAGGTCATTCCAGTCTCTTCCATCCATTATCGTCCTTTCTCCACCAAATCCATTTCCCTTCTTTTCGAGAGTTCTGTCGTATATTTCATTCTCGTCAATCCTCTCGAGGGGGCATCACCACATCTATCCATAATCCACATCTTCTCATGACATTTTTGTCTTGGAGGATACCATGACATCCGTCACTCACCACTTCTATTCCTCCCCAACAAACATTCACTCTACCTTTTAAAAAGTAGATTGAATTCTTCCCCCATACCGTCTACTTTCTTTGAAAGGACACTACTTTCATAGTACCCTTCCAAAGAGGGGCAAAATGTAGACACCCCACCAATTTCACATCTATCCTAAATCAATTAATTTCCCTTCCTCATTTCCCACAAAAATACACTTCGAATTAATCAATATATAATTTGATTAATTATCCATTTCCAAATCTAAAATAATCTAATCCTCACAACATGTCATTATTCTCCATGTTTTTCCACTATTGAATTAAAAATTCAAATTCAAAATCCTCACCCACCATTCGTGGTCCCCACTCACCTAAAATCCTCCACTTATGAATTAAAAATATAATTCAAATCCTCACCCATTCTTCGTGGCCCCCACTTACCTAATATTGCCCACATTTTCAAAACCATCCACCTAATCTTGCCCACATTTTCAAACCATCCACCTAATCTTGCCCACATTTTCAAACATCCACCTAATCTTTGCCCACATTTTCAAACCACCCACTTAATCTTGCCCACATTTTCAAACCATGATTACTTAAATTAATTTAAGCTAATCACTCCCTCAGGCTATAAATACAACCTTACCCCTCCCCTTTAAACACACGGAGAATAAGCTTTCATGCCATATCTAAGTTCTTGCATCCTTTGAGCAAAGAACATCCTTTTGCCTAGTCCTAATGCCAAAATAGTCTCATAATCCTTTTTCCCCATCTAGTGCAAAGTAAGAGGATCGTTGTTGCAGTAGGAAGGTCTTGCTCCGTCTTGAAGAAAAGCACCTACATATCACAAAAATCAGGGCTCAATCCAAGTTTTCTAGCCCATTCTGAGGTTTGCTACGGAACGCGAAGGAGGAGGTATGATTATTGGTATTTTACTCTTGTTAGTAGTGTATTTTTTACCTAGTACATTATGGCCACGCCCGGTTGGGACTTTCGACTGTTACCAGTTACTTTCTCAATTAGTGGTTTTATTTGTTCTTTTGTTTATATTGTTTATTATTATTTCTGTTTTCTGTTCCTTTTGGTCTTCTTTGGTTAAACCTTCACACTTGGGTAGGTTTTTGTTGTGTGGTGGTCTTGTGGTGTATATGAAGGTTATAGCAATAATGAAACTCTGAGCTCATCTTGTCTTTGATCTCCCGGTGAGAGTATTCGTTGACAGTTTTGGCTTTGCTATTTACTCGTCATCGTAAAAAAAACATATGAAACTATCCATTAGGTTTATAACTTACTGGTCATGGGACAACCCATCCGAAATATATTTATTTATTTCCTTTTGCTAAAATAACTGTTTGTAGAAAGTTATCATTTATCTATTTTTTTTCTTTCTTTTTTTAGGAATCATA